>JANIJH010000225.1:76501456-76527451 GCA_024520975.1 Erythroxylum areolatum | reverse complement strand
TTTGAATTCATACAAGAATTCAATTCTTCCATCTTTTTTGCTTCCAAACAAGGGAATTGAATTCAATTACAAGATTGAATTCAATTCCCTACATTCCAAACAGGCCCTAACCTTTCCTTATATAATTTTTTTGTATAATTCAATATTTTCATCATACAATGTTCCGATTAGACATAAGTGAAATTAATGTCTACTATATTTTGACTTCAATCATATTAGTTCTTTGCTATTAAATATTAATTCAATTAAAAACTATTTACAAAGCGTCATTTCTCCTTAGTTAAGAATTTTCTGAATTAATAATAATCAAGAACAATAGAACATTCTTTCTAATTACTTTAGGATGATGAATCATATCTTGATCATTCAACTATCTCCATATAGTTCATGCTACATTCAATAACTACTGACTGAACTATTATTAGAATAGGTCATAAGTAGTATCAAAACATAACAATTCCCATACAAAATAACTTTAGAGGCATCATGTAACATCCCATGTTCGAGGCTAGACCCCATAATTGTGAACTGAGCATACCGAGAGCAATTAGAGTGCATTGTATGCTTATGTATCATTGTATTTTCACACACGCGTCAATATTTATTATTAGCTTATTTAAAATACTTGTTCATGCATTCATTGACATATTTCGGATATAATTGACTGATTAATGTGATTTAAAAAGTGAATTGTGAATTATTTGTGGTAAAATTTATTTGGAGACTATTAGTATTATTTCATAATTTTTAGTGAATTTTAGGAATTTCTAGAATTTGGAGTATTTTGGACTAAGAAAAATATAGAATAATAGACCAATTAAATTGTGACATGTGGTAGTAGTGAACAGTGCCACATGTAATACATGTAAGATAGCCACGTAGTGCAAGATTCAGTATAACTCTTTCTCTATTGATTGCCTCTGCACTGAAAACATTAATGAAAAATCTTCAAATTGTTTACCAACATCGAAACACCTGTTGTTTATTTTGTAGACTTGATTCCCTCTTACTGCTGGAAACTTTGTTGAATCAAGTAAGTGATTTTGATGATGTTTTACTGTCGTTAATTCTGCATGTGAATTTATCATGAGCTGTTAGAGAAGTGTAGTTTCAGTAATTAATGAATGAGATGATAAATGAAATAGGAATTGTCCAGAAAAGCATGAAATAAGTTCTATTGTTATATTGAAATGGATATATAAAAGTGCTGGAAAGTTGATGTATGAAATGAAGTTAACATAATTGGTCTAAATGTCTTAAGTGTTAATTAAAGATTAAATAAGCTGGAAAAATACAATAGAGAGAGAGGAAGTGAAGCTTTAGATTTGTTATGGTTGAAGGATAAACTTGAACTTGATTTGTTTAGAAATTGTATTAGAGTTAGAAATGCAGTATAGACAATTTAGAAGTGAGTAATCTGGAAAAGAATGAGAAAAAAATGGAAGAAGAAGAAGATATGCGGTGAAGAAGAGAAGGAGGCACGATCACAACTTCACTATTGAAAATCGTGACTTCACAGGCGTAGGAAGCTGCACGACCGTAACCTTCAAGTTTTTTAGGGAAAGTTTATTTATGAACATCCTTTGGTATTTTTGTTATAACTTCTTCTCCTGACATCTAAATGACCTGATTCTTGAACCAATAGGTTCCTAACACATTGTTCTACCTCTCCATAAAACTTGGTAGCCTTCTAAATTGATTTTGAAAAGATTGATTGAAAGAAATTGTGAAAATTTGTTGGAATAATATGAACTGGAATGTTTTACTCAATATACTTCAGTATTTTTATTAAATCTTGACCTATAGAGTTCCAAATGAGGTGATTCTTGATTAAAATGAAACTAGAGACATGAAGCTATGATTGTCCTGAAGAAATCAATTTGTAATTTTGGTTTTAAGAATTCAAAAATCTATTCTGAAGTTGAAGTAAGAGTTCTATTATAGTTTAAGAACAAACTGACACATTGGAGTATAACTTCATGTATACAGGCTCAAAGTGAATGATCTTAGTGTCATTAGAAACCTAAGAAAAATAGGAAAATTTGTTTAGAAGGAAGTGTCATTTAAATCCTTCATTTTCTGGATCTTATTGATCATATATAGTTGACCAGAATGGAATGTTTTCAAAAAAAGATAAAATAGAGAGTGAGTGATTGAATTTTATCACAACTGGAATACAAATAATATATACAGCAATGTATGACAGAAATATACTCGAGATTTTGTCATTGAACATGCATGATACATGAAACATCGATGCATATGTTTATTCTGTTTCATAAGCGCTCTAATAATATGAAATTGTTTTTATTACATATAGATGAGCAACTAGAGCGACTGCTTCTAGATATTGCCGGAATGTCAATAGGCATAAAGGAGCAACTATGAATAACCTAAGATGGTCTCACTCTCACTTTATTTGCTATGTTCTGTATAATACTACATGGTATTGATATATTACTGAACTACATTGACTGATTGTGTACTGAATTATAGACAATATATGTCCGAGGCGTTTGATGCATGCAAACAATATTGGAAGTGCTACGTGTATGTGAATAAGACTGCCTAATTGAATATTTTAATTCTCAACTAAAAAGCTGAATGTCAGACCTAGTCCGATGACTACTGATACTGTGTTAATACATGCAAATGAAAGTGATTGAATTGATGACTGAATTGTGACATGCATATCATTTCAATGCATGTAATATAAAGTCCGTTGTGACTGATGTTGCTACTGACTAACTGATACTGTTACTGAGAGAGCTTAAAGCTCTGTGGTAGAGGCTATGCTCCTACTATATATTAAACTCGATGTCCATTACAGATACGGGAGACTGAAAAGGCACTTAATCACAATACTATAAAAACGAATGTGAGTCTCATGCAAATTGCATCCATATATGACTAGAATTCATTGAATGATTTGTAAAACTGTAATGAAATAATAGATTGAACTAAACTGTGTGACTATATGATCTGAGTGGTTTTATGATGACTGTGTTTTACTACATGAGTGAACCATCGAGTATGGTTACTCTACGGGGTTCGCAAAACTCATCAAAATTGTACCGTTGACTTTTACAGGTTTGAGAGCAAGACTACCTAGCTTCTAAAACTTCATTGAAGCAGATTTTATACAGTTTAATTTCAGAGATGGCTCAAAGTTCACTGTAGCTATTATCTTTTATTATTCCTCAAATATGTAGCGTACTGTATAGTACGAGCTGTTTATGCCCTTTGATGATGTTAAATTGAATGGTACAATGTAACTATGGTTTTTGATATAAAATGAGGAAATTTTTGGGTTTTAGTAAATGTGATTTATGATTTTAGTTACAATGCCATATGACAAAGTGAAAGTGAGACAGTTAACATGACATTTATGTTGGGCATTTGCACGTGTTACCAAAAGGAGGCATGTGTATGTGTCAGATGGGAGTAGGATGCTACATTTCTGTATCAGAGCATAGTTGACATCCATAGAGATATGTAGGAATGATAGGCATGAAATGTTGTGAAAATTTCGGATCATAATTGGAGTTATTGTGTATTATAGGTCATTCGCTATTGATGAACAAGTGGAATACTCAGCTGACCAAGGATCTGAAAGAGCTAGTTGAGAGTCGTTAATGTATCGACCTGAGAGAGTGCCTCAAAGAATTTTCGAGCGAAAGAAAAGGAGGTACAATAAACTGCAAAAGCAGGGAGCTGTAGACTTCTACGAAAATACAGACCCTGCTGAGGCCAAATGTTGGCTAGAAATAACTGAGAGGGTCTTTGACCAGAAGAACTGAGTCAAACAAGAGATTCAACTATGTTGTATCCTTACTACAAGGTTCATTTTATCAGTGGTAGAAAACCATTCCAGGCAATATCATTGGGCGTTGTAGACTGAGATGGGAAGACTTTTTGAGAGTCTTCAGAAAAAATTATACGCCTAAAATATACCTAGATTGAATGATGAAAGAGTTCCTCAATCTAAAATAGGGCAACATGACTGTAGCAGAGTATGAAGTGAAGTTTATTGAACTGATGAGTTATGCCACTACCTTGGTTCTTACGGAGGAAGACAAGTGTAGAAGATTTAAAGACGATCTAAAGATTTAAAGAACAATTGTATACCAAATTCAGTAAATGTGAATTTTAAATGAATCAAGCGGTATTTTTGGGTCATATAGTAACTAGGCATAGTATTTAGGTGGACCCAATGAAGATAGAGGCAGTAATAAAATGGGAGACTCCGAAGAATGTATCAGAGATTTAGAGCTTCCTTGGATTGCCTGGATATTACCGAAGGTTTGTTGAGGGATTCTCTTTGATTTCAGCCCCTCTGACTAAGCTTCTAGGGAAGAATGTGGCATTCAGATGGAATGATAACTGTTAGAGAAGTTTTAAGGAATTGAAACATCGGTTGACTATAGCACCGGTGTTAGCTATTCCATTTGATTTTCGAGATTATGTTGTATATAGTGATGCTTCACACCAGGACTTAGGATGTGTACTGATGTAACATGGTAAAAGTAATAGCATATGCATCGAGATAATTAAGGTCTCATGAGATGAATTATCCGGTACATGATTTAGAGCTTACAACAATAGTCTTTGCTCTAAATATTTGGAGACATTATTTATACGGAGAGATATTTCAAATATACACTGATCACAAGAGTTTGAGATATATGTTGAGTCAGAAAGAACTGAAAATAAGACAGAGAAAGTGGATCGAGTTGTTAAAGGATTATGACTGCACGACTGAGTATCATCCGGGGAAAGCAAATATTGTGGTTGATGCTTTGAGTCAAAAGTCACATAGCAGTATAGCTCAGATCCAGTTATCGAGGTTATCAAGTCTGATTCAGTTAAGTGCTTTGAATGTAGAGTTAAATCTCGAGCATAATGAAGCATTGACAGCCAAATTAAGATTGAGACCAATGTTGCATGACAGAATTAAAAGAGTTCAGAGTAATGATCCGGAAATGATGAAACTGATTGAGAAAGTTAAGGTGAATGCAAATTCAACTTTGAATTGAGAGATGAGATATTGTGGTTAAAGCAGAGATTGTGTATACCTGATGTCAATGATATCAGGAAGGAAATCCTAGAGGAAGATCATATGGCTATCTATGTTATGCATCCTGATGTAACCAAGATGTATAACACACTGAAACAACATTTCTGGTGGCCTGGAATGAAAAAGCAAGTAGCAGAGTTTGTTTCTAAATGTATAATATGCCAGCAGGTCAAAGCTGAGCATCAGGCTCCATTCGGAAAGCTTCATTTGTTGCCTATTCCAGAGTGAAAATGAGAACTAATTACTATGAACTTTATAACGGGATTGCCTAAGACTCCGAGACAAAATGATGCGATATGTGTTGGGTTGGACCGATTAACTAAATCATCTCATTTCATACCAGTTCGGGAAAACAATTCATTAGACCAGTTGGCCCAGAGATATGTGACTGAGATTGTAAGACTGAATGGGGTTTTGGTATCCATTTTATCAGGTAAGGATTCCAGATTTACCTCTAAATTTTGGAAGAGTTTACAATCAGCTATGGCATAAAGCTAAATTTCAGTACTACATTCCATCTTCGGACAGATGGACAGAGTAAGAGAACTATTAAGACTATTAAGGATATACTTAGAGCATGTGTATTGGAGTTTCAGGGAGCTTGAGATCAGTACATAGCATTAATTGAATTTGCATACAATAATTATTATCATAGCAGTATCGGGATGACTCCGTATGAGACGTTGTGTGGTAAAAAATGTCGATTGTCGCTATATTAAGATGAAGAAGGTTTGAGAATGATTGAGGATCCCGAATTGATCCAAGAAACTGTAGATAAGGTGAAACTGATCCAGAGTCGAATAAAAGCGGCTCAAGATAGACAAAAAAGTTATGTGGATCAGCATCGACAAGATATAAAGGACAGTGCTTGGGACAAAGTACTGAAAGTGTCACCTTGGCGAGGTGTATTGAGGTTTGGCAAAAAGGGTAACGTAATATTTATATATTGTATTTAATGTATATTTAATAAATTGTTGCTTTTATTGTTATAAAGTGTTGCATAAAAAAATTCACTTTGTTGTCTTATAAAGACTTAAAAGTGTTGCAATATTTATTTAACATTATTGCTATAGTATGACATTAATATGTTGCCTTACTTAAAATTTAAAGCTACATTTTTTATTTTATTACGTAATCAAAAAATAATGTTACCTTATAATGATATAAATTATATTATTTTAATAAAAAGGCAATGATTATTATAATTATAATTATCTTTTTGCTTATTGCCTAAAGTACTTTTGGCCTTAACGACGCCTATAGATATATCATATAAGATTGCTTTGATGTCCCTTTATAGTTTTTTACAAAGGTGAAATAGTTGGAAGCTCCGTTTGAAGACGAAGGGATAACTTCTACGCGGCATTCTGGTTAACAGAAGCAAATGCTACCCATAACCCATTTTACTTATTCTCTAGGTTTCGTGCGTGGAACCCTCAATCTAGTAGTATAATATGTATATATGGTAGATTAGTTATTGTTGATACCATCTTATTACCTAAGCAGAGGATTTCTCAACCATCCTTGTACTTACATCATAACCTTGACTTCAGGTAAGCTATTAGATAGGCCTACAGTCCTGCACACGTTTCACCATAGCTTCACATGACTTTTCCAATTTGAGATGGCTTGGTGCATCGTACCACAAGAGCAAAATGGAATCTCCGAAATAATTACACCCCCAGAGGGAGTGGTTGGAATATGAACAGTGATAAAGATGAAAATAAATATAATAAATATAAAATAGATATTATCATTATAATTATAATTATTAGTTAAGAGAAATGAATGATTGTGTTTATTATTGGTTTGTAAAAAAATTAAGAAATAAAATTAATTATATTTTTAATTAACTATATTATAATATATTAATTAATTAAAATAGTATAATTAATTAATTATAATATTTTAATTAATTATATTATAACTAATTAATTAATTATATTTTATTTCATTACGATGTAATTAGTTAATAATATTATTAGTTAAAGAATACTAAACCTTACTAAACCGAAAAAAATCAAACATTGCTTTAAGTGATAGGCATAAATAATAGTGACAAAATTATTATATTAAAGAACAAAGAATATCGGAGAAATAACTCTCACTCTTCTTATAACCGAGAGGAATTGAGCAATGTCTGAAAACTCATAACCTCTTAATAAGCTTTATTTTTTATTTCATACTCGTTCTTCATTCCTCGTATCCTTCAAACAAACACACCTCTAATGTTTATCACATACAATAAGATAGCCTATCTAATTGTACTGGTAAAACAGAGAAACAGCAGACAAATTCTGAGATAAATCTTATTAGGAAAGACTTGTGTATATCACCTTGCGACTGGTAATTTGACAAGATCGATAAGTAAGCAACTAACTACAAACTCATGAAATGAAATTGATAATTTTTAATTGTTTGTTCTTTTCATTATTAACTGAATATCGATGCTCAGAAACTAAAATGTGGATGTAGCTACCATTTGATAATTAAATTTGTTATAATTTTTTGGGACCCCTCAAATAATGCTGTGAGTACTATATACTCGTAACTTCATGTCCATGTATACGTCTCACCGTTAGAAAACTGAAAACCTAGCATAATCCATTCAATGAATTCACTATTTTGAGCATGTAATTAGACCTCGGAATTCGTATCAATTTAATTTTAATTTCTGAAACCCTCATTTGCCAAAATAAATAAAATTTACTTTGATACAATGATAAATTAGTGTATATAATGTTATTAAATTACCTTTATTATTAAAAGATATCTCTACAAGTTCAGTTCAATTTTAGTTGCTCATAATCTTTTAATTATTATTTTTAAAAATTCACAAAAAAAGTACATCTATGCTTAATGTTAGATTAGTGGGTTATTACAAAAGAAAACACATATCACCTATCATTAATTAGATCGGTGGATAGTCAAATTACTTTCATTATTGGCTTTAATTTACCAAATTAGTGTACATAATTTAGAGCAAATTCCCTTTACCTATTTCTTTTCTTAAAAAAAAATTAGTGTTACGACCACAAAATTAATGAACTTGACTGAACATGTGTGTGTTTCAACTTCGTGAAGGAAGCAATTAGCTACTCCGGGCAAAATGCCTTGATCAACATGCAATATGTGCTATAGCTAAACAACCTAAAGCCTGTTATCATTCATTCCTATCTTCTAACAATTGCAACCAAGTCAACAATTTAATGGTGCTATCTCAATAAAGATGAAGAGTCGCATTAATTGCAATGCACTATACAATATGCGTCGTTGTCCATGATCATGTGTTGTTGTCAATGGAAGTACTGCTCTTGATTATAGGGCTATCCTTACTATTATTGTTAGCTGCCCCCACATTACCAATGACGGAACTAATCGCTGCCAGTAGCGCCGCCGTGAAGTTGGGGTCTGAGGTAAGACTAGCGGCGGCCGCATTGACTGTATCCGCCGGTGGACTCATCTGTGCTTGGGTTGGAGCTAACTGATGAGACAAGTCTATTTGTGGCTGGGACTGTGAACCTAATAGACCTGAAACTTTGACTTGGCCATTCTGGGATTGACCAAAAGCATGTGGTAGTGATAAAGATGTGAAATTGTGGTGGAAGTTTGGAGAATGGCCTAGCTGATGGTGATGAGCATGAGGCCTGTTTGAGGGACTGTGAGTGAGATCTAGTGTAACAGTTGGAAATGGAGCAGAAGCTGAGAGTGTTGCGAAACTACTGGTGCCAGAGAATAAGGTTCTAGCTAATGTGTTTGAGCTCATTATACCATGATCTGCACTAGAAGTAATAGACCCTGAAAGAACCGTCGCAGCTGCTGCTGCTGTTGTAGACGCCATTGATAAAGCAGCAGGAGGTAGTGGATGGTTGTGGTGACCTTCGTAAGTTGTCATCAGGATCGTTCTGTCCTCAGCACACCTTTGTACCTGAATGTTTTGGATCAAGATAACGAGTAAATTTTAATGCTAAACCAACTGTAACCTGAAGAAGATATTGATTATGGTGAATTGCAATTAGGGCTTCAGAAATTAGTTATAATTCAAGCCTAATTATGGCTTCTTATAGAAATAATTATGCAAGCTAAAATTGTCTTTCAATCAATTTCAGATACTGAAAGTTAGATTCTAATAAGATGTTTTTACCTGTTTACGAACTGGGCAGCCGGTTGCCATTGTGCAACGGTAATAAGCTCTAGGACAAGGGTTTCCTTTTGCCAATTTCTGCCCGTATTTTCTCCATTGGCATCCATCAGAACTCTGCCAGTATATTGTGATTAGATGTATATATATATATTTATATATGAAAACCTAGTCCTGTTTCTGGACCAAGTTGTTCAAATTAACGCGTGTAATGTAATTTAATACTAACACACTTACCATGGATGCTTCTGTTCGAGCTCGAACTTGAACGCGGGCTTTTCTGATCATGGACATGGTTTCCTCCTTCTGTTCATCAACATCCTTGGAACTGTCAAATTTAGGAACTTTGCTGGGAGGCAAGCAGCCAACGAATGCTTGCTTGGAGCCCTCATTATCTCTTCCATGTCTTCTATTATCTCTTTCGATCTGTTTCAGATCAAACGGCACAGTACTGCTACTCTTCGGAGACTTATTTTGAGTATCCATGGACTCGACTATGTTGGTAGGGGATATACAGCAACCCAACGATCTTTCTTCCTCAGATGTTGGCAGTGAATGATCGTCTACGTCACCGATCTCTGATCTACCAGGATCCATGAACTGTCTTTCAACAGCCTCTCCTCCTCCGTGATTCTTCCTGGGACCTTCTGAGGCTTCATTGACCGTCTCAGACTCAGTTTTCTTGACTAGAGGCTTCAGATTATTGTTTTGACCCTGCAAGAGTACAACAAGATGCATGTGTAACGAGTTGTAGTTGTTGTTCACTTGATTAAGCATGCCTCTCAATCGCTGGTTTTCATCGTAAATTCTGTCAACTTCCGCCTGCAAGACTGCCAACTGCACCGCATAACAAGAAATCACATCAACAATCATTAAGAGTAAAAAAGATCTAAAACAAGTATCAGATAGAAAATTTAGTTTTGAAAAACAATATATGATAGCATATATAGTGTACCTCATCCCTTCTGCGTTTGTGATGATCTTTGATGCACTTGAACGGTCCATCATTGACAATCGAGGACGAGTTACCAGCACCAGAATGGGGAGTTAGAAGATTTAAGCCAGTCTGTATATAACCAGAACGAATGCGAAATAAATACTTGGAGAAAATGAATTCATGAGAAAAGAAGGACATCAACCAGACAAGAAAGTTACGATGAGAAGTAGCTCACGTCAAATTGGAGTCGCGTCTCAGGCAATTCTAAGCTCTCTTTCTCGACCGTGTTAGGCGTAGAAAAATCACTCCGATGGGCGTTATTGGCAAAGAAATCCCTCTCGCTAACAACTCTTTTGCCATCAGAAATCTGCGTGGAAATGTCATGTTCATGATCACTGCCAGATGGGTCCATATCTTGAGCTATAGCTAGAGAGTTGAGAGTCCAATTGGGGTTCGGAAATGGAAAACTGTAAATGGTAAAGGGGCTATATAGACCTTGGTGAGGGATGAGGATGAAGAAGAGTATCGAATGAATGAAGAGTCATATTTGCTTAATTTGTCTCGTCTCCTCCATATCATGTGAGAAGAAGAGAGAGAGAGAGAGAGAGAAGTCTCCTTCGACAAGAGCAATGGACTCGGCATTAAAAAGGATTTGGACTTGGACCAAATGTGAAATGAGTGCTGGTTTTAGAGCATGCATTTGGAGAATTAAGACTTGTGTGGGAGTGAGGTAAGGTGGTGCGTCAAACTGGACACATGGCTGCTGCCGTGTACACATCTTGACTCTTCTTAACCTTTTGACAGAGAGACGGAGAGAGAGAAACAGAGAGAGGCTTTAGAGTTTTACTCATCACTTTCTCTTATTGGGCATGTGCATGTCTAGTTGCTTAAGGTTAGGTTGGTAGTTTCCAACTATAAAATTAACATCTTATTTATTTTTGTTATATCCAATCATTATATTATTTATCTTTGAATGTGGTATTCTCTAAATTTAGTCACTCAATAATGTTTTAGAGCATGCCAAGTGACACCACCTTTTCATTACGTTTGAGGGTACCCCAGGCATTGATTTCCCCTTTTTCCAAAGTCCAAAAAACCAGAAGTTAGGTTGGGTCCTATCCTAGGCATAAGTCTCAGATTCTTTTCACTCTTAGGGTTCTTCTATCCAACACGCTTTTCACACACATAATAAAAGTAAGAGAAGTTTAGGATACTTCACATGCAGTCCAGTTAAACAATTTTTTATCATATTGTACACCCCAAAAGCTTTGTTATGGGATATAAATAAATAATTAACAAAATTTAATAAGATATCATGTTAGCGAGCGACACCTGTGCAATACAATAGTATGCGCATGTAAAATTACACAAAAGGATTCAAGATGCCATCAAATAAAAAAATAATTAAAAACATATATTGAATAAAAGAATACAAGGAAAAAAGAAGATTAATACTATGTGGCTGTGCAGTGCAGTGCGGGTGTCCAATGGTCAAAGCAACAGAGATTTGACTGATTCAATAAATCGCACTCTCCCGATTGGCCCGGCGGATTCCTCGTGAAGGAGGTCGTAAAAAAAGGGAAGAATACAGTCAACGATGCTGACGGCTTAGGCTCAGTGATGACTGCCAATGGGCCCCACACACCTTGGACTGCCAATTTTAGATCATCACAATCAATATTGCGATTATAATACCACCGTCCGATACGGTACTGTATAATTATCCATCAATATCGATTATCATTTTTGGTTAATTTTTTAAATTTTTAAATAATTTTTATTTTTAAAAAAAATTATAAAATAATCCTTTTGTAGTTGTATTATTGTCTCTGTCTTCAAAAATTAAAATAATAAATAATAGTCATAATTAAAAATTAAATTAATAAATAATAGTCATAATTAATATGAAATAACAATAGCTTTCAAATATTTCAATATAAACTTATATGAAAAAAAGCAACCATTATCGTATAAATATAAAATCAAGAATAATATAAAATATTTAAAATATTACAATTTTAATTTTTATTATGTAATAAATAATAATTACATTAAAATATTTAATAATAAATAAATAAATATCCTTAACTCTTACAATATTATAATCCAACCATGTAGTATCTCCTATTTTAAGATATCAACAAAGTTTCATTTTCTTACACTATGATAAATCATCATCTTTCATAGTCTCTCTATTAACTTTTTCTTTCGAATGATTTTCTCTACTAACTTAGTACACAATTGATCCATTTCAAACATCAAATAATACATGTTATAATATAATATCAAGTTTGTAACTCCCTTACTTCTTGTTGTAATTGTATACATTTGCGGTGATAGAGATATGATTACAATATCACAAGGGATTATTCTCTTGTTATCATTTTAGTTTTTACAATAAAAGGATAAAATTTAAAAAAGAGGCTAACATTTCATAACCTGTAATTCTAAATTTTTAAAAACTCTTGTATTTAGAAGTTCTATAGTTCAAGAATTAGGAGGGCTGTGGAGCAACCGATAAAATTGTTGTTTTGTAATCTAAAGGTTATAGATTCAAATTACATAAATGATCTTTTTGTAAAATTGACATTTTTATATTGCCTTTATTTATTGGGTTTTTTGGATGTCGAATGGCTTAAAGCCTAGTTGATAATTGAGGAATTTAACCGGTCTTACGATATGATTGTCATAATTGAATCTAGCTTAAGTTTAATTACACATAAAGCGAAAAAGATGGGAAAGTTTATACGGCTTATCAATTCTTACTTTTTCAAGATTAAAAAAAAAAAGACTTGTCAATTTTTACGCCTATGAATTCAAAACGTGGCAATCATGACAGGTAATGCAGCAGCAATGTCCATTTAACAAGCACATAAAAAAAGTCTAACCTTAATAAAAGTCGTACCTAAAATGATACGTAGAGTTTCAGGAAGTAGTATTATCCAACCTTGGCAACTGCACGAAATAAGTGAAATTAAATACATTTGTTTTATTGTTTGATTCACAAAAGACGTTCACTGGAACCTGACAGTGGCTTCTTGCAACTTAGTCAACGTGAAGCTCATGCCACACGAGCAGAGGCTGAAGACTTGGTCTTGAAACTTTCCGTAACCTAATCTTCAATGTGAACGGGTAGTGACAGCTCAACTTTTCATTGGTCCTTACCTTAGCTAGCTGCGACAAGGACGCGCCAAGAGGGTCTGAAATTCTTTCTCCCTATTTTTGTGTACATGCTCTATCTTATTAGATCCAAGCTATCCATTTATTCATACAAATAAATAGTTTGGATCTAATGAGACAGGATAGGTATATAAAAATAAAGACAGAGGATCTGTCCCGCCAAGAGTGTGTGGGTATCTTTTTTAAGAAATTATGTATATCATAAAGTTATAGAAAAATGTAAGGCAAAAATAATCAAACAGATCTACTTCAATTTCTTATATGAAAAGATTAGATGAGTGAAGCATTGGGAGTTTTTGATCAGCTATCCCAAATTAAAAGGATGTCATGCTAAACTTAATAAAAAACAAAAGAAACGTGCAATCTCAGGTAACTAAAATGAATAAACAACTATTTAGTCCATTCTTGAATTGGAATCATGTGGCAATCCTTTGTGCCAACTCAGGGAGTTATAAAATTATGACAACGTTTAGATTCTGATAAATGACGACGACTAGCTAACCGGCTAGTTGAGGTTGGAAAGGAAACCTGCGTTATCTTGAATTGTGTTTGACATAATGTTACGTGTCCTCGCACAACTTCATAATAGTTAACTAATTGTCTTTTTATTCAATAAGGTCATTAAAGGCCGCAATTAGTGGTAGACTAGTAGTAATAGGTTATTGTTTTCTATTTTTAGTAATTTATTGTTTCCTATTTTCAGTATAATTGATATATTTTGTAAGGCGTAAAAATAGCCTCAAATATTCCTAATAAGGGCGCGCATTAAAAAAATCTAAAAACCTTTCTTAGTCTTTCTTTCTCTCTTTTTTCCCCCCTCTCTATTGAATTCTTTCTTATTAGATGATATCAGAGCCGGTACTATGGATACTTGGAGTAAAACTAATGCAAAATTCCGCAACGTAGTTAGTGCAATCCTAGCTCGACATGAGGCTAGTATTGATCAAGTTAATGCTGCCTTACAACCGAGTTGCAGGCTTTATGAGTCTTTCGTACCAGACACAGTATTCTCCCGAGATCAACCAGTTATACTCGGGAGAATTCTCGCATTCTCTAAATACCTGGAATCCTAATAATTCCAATGAACTTCACCGTTATCACCTTAAATTGTGCTTCCCGAAGTTCAATGGAGAAGCTCCAACTGGCTAGATACATAAGACAGAACAATACTTTCAGTATCAAAATATTGCTCCTAATCAACAAGTGCAGCTTGCCTCCTTTCATCTGGAAAGAATTGCTCTATAATGACATCAATGGTTGACGAAATTTTGAGGATCACTTACTTGGGATGAATTTACTAAAGCAATCCTCTTACGATTTGGATTAATTAACTATGAGGACCTGTCAGAAGCTCAAACATGGCTTAGACAGACTTCATCTGTAGTAGCTTATCAAGAGGCTTTCGAAATGCTATCCCACTATGTTGATGGCTTACCTAAAAAATTTCTTATTGGTTGTTTCATTGTAGGACTTTAAGCTAATATTCATCTAGATGTAAAAATTAAACAACCTCGTACATTGACAGATGTAATAGGAGTTGCTCGTCTAATTGAAGAGCGGAATCAGTTATAAAGGAAAATTGTTCCACCGATTCGCTCCCAGCCAACCTTGGTGGTATCGAAGTCGAGTCATATTTCAACGATTGGTGTGTTAGGCCCTCCACTAAGTCAACGTAGGAATCTAAGTCAAATTCGCCAACTACGTTTCGACGAATTACTAACCAAGAGGTGCGAGAACGTAGAGAAAATGGATTATGTTAAGTTTGTTCCAAGTCACCGATATGAACGTCCATAATTGTTTACGATAGATGATTTCACTCACCCAGACTCAGATGCAGATGATATTACTGAATCTAAATCGAAGGAGGTCATACCCGAGATTTCTTTTCATGCAATGGCTAGAACCAATCATCCCCAAATGATACGTGTATTAGGCAACTTGAAAAAAAGGGATGAAACTATACTCATAGATGGCGGTAGCATTCATAATTTCATTGATCAAGCTATGGTGAAAATCAAACTTAGGGGAGTTTCTCACACGTTCCAAGGATTGAAACAAACTAGCGTTGAAGCTTTGACTGATAAGGAATTTAATTGCCTACAAGGTACTGGTTTTCTCTTTCAGATTTTACCTTTCACTGACAACTCCCAACCAAAATCAAATTCTCCTGATATAGCTAAACTTCTAGCTGAGTTTCAACAAGTGTTTGAACTGTCTTCCCATCTACCACCAAAACAATCGCATGGTCATCGCATTCCCTTACAACCAAACATGGAGTCAATAAGTATCAGACCTTTCGACTAAAAAGTTGAAATAGAAAAGATTGTAAGAGAGCTTCTACAATCTAGGTTGATAAAGCCTAGTAATAGCTCATTCTCGTCACCTATTCTACTAGTAAAAAAGGCCGATAGCGGTTGACAATTTTGTGTAGACTGCCTAGCCTTGAATACTATTACAGTCAAAGACAAATACCCAATTCCAGTGATTGATGAACTTCTCGATGAACTTCATGGAGCTAAATTCTTCTCCAAACTGGGTTTAAAGGTTGGGTTTTATCAAACTCATATGCAAGAAGAAGATATTTTGAAGATTAAGAAGATATTTTGAAGATGGTTTTTCGCAAACTTGAAGGGCACTATGAATTTGTCGTAATGCCATTTGGCCTCATCAACGCCCCGACCATGTTTCAAAGACTCATGAACAACCTTTTCCACCCCTATCTTCGAAAGTTTATCTTGGTATTCTTTGATAATATTCTTGTGTATTCTAAGACATTGGAAGAGCACCTCTCACATCTTCGAGTTGTTTTTACCATATTGGCAACTAATCAATTATTTATTAAGGAATCAAAGTGCAGGTTTGGTGTTTTACAGATTGACTACTTGGGTTATATTATTTTAGAGCAAAGAGTGGTTATAAATATGAGAAAAATACAAGTAGTACTAGAATGGCCAACACCGACAACTACAAAGGGTGCTCGTGGGTTTCTCATATTAATAGGGTATTATCGCAAATTTATTCATCATTTTAAAAGCATAGCTGCCCTATTGACATAATTCATATCTAATGAGGGAGTTAAATGGAATGAATAAGCAAAACTAGCCTTTAATCAGTCAAAAGAAGCACTTATATCTCCACCAGTCCTATGCCCTAAATTTCTCTCAACAATTTGTGATCGAATGTGATGCAAGCGGGACCAAAATTGGAGTAGTCCTTTCTCAAAAGGATAGACCAGTAGCTTATTTCAGTGAAACTCTGAAAGGATCAGCTTTATTGCTATCTACTTACGAGAAGGAGATGTTGGTCATTGTTAAAGCTATCCAAAAATGGCGAATTTATTTGCTCGGTAAATCATTTATCGTCCGTATTGACTAGAGGAGTCTTAAATATTTGCTCGAGCAATGGATACTACTCCATCACAAGCTCGATGGCTTTCTAAGATCCTTGGATATGATTATAAAATAGAGTATAAGAGAGGCTCTAAAAACCAAGAGGTCGATTCCTTACCTCGTGTAGTTGAATTTCAATTTATGTCTATTTCAATGCCTCATGTAGATTGGTGGCTAGTGTTACAGGAAGAGGTAAACCACAATTCTTTTTATCATAATCTCTCTCAAACACAATTTCTCAATCCATTAGTATAGCGAGATGGAGTATGATTCAAAGATGACAAGGTGTATTTGATTCCTACTTCAACCTTAATTCAACAAATAATTGAAGATTATCACTCATCGCCTATTGGAGGACATTTTAAGTTTCATAAGACACTATCTCGTATCAAGGGTAGCTTCTTGTGGCCCGACATGTGTCAAGCAGTAAAGAACTTCTTACAAAAATGCGATATCTGTCAACAGTACAAAGTTGATTGTATGAAACCAGTTGGGTTACTTCAATCATTGCCAATCACTACTCGTATGTGGACAGATGTGTCAATGGACTTTATCGAATGATTACTGCCCTCAAACGGGCATACTATTATCATGGTAATTGTCGATCACCTAACAAAGTATGCTCATTTTGTACCTTTAAGGTATCCATTTGTTGCAATCAATGTTGCCAAGGCATTTATAGCTAATGTGGTTCATTTTCATGGAATTCCAACCTCTATTGTCAGTGACTATGATAGGGTATTTATCAATTCCTTTTGGCAAGCATTGTTTCAATTACAAGGAACTAAGCTTTGTATAAGTTCTAGCTACCACCCTCAGGCTGACGGATAAACCGAGGTGGTGAACTGCACCTTAGAGCAATACTTAAGATGCTTTGTAGGTGACCACCCACGAAAATGATTCAAATAGATTCCTTGGGCGGAGTTTAGCTATGACACCTCGATCCATTCCTCCACAAAAATGCTCCTTTTGAGGCGGTATATGATATTCCACTACCAAGTTTGCTGACTTATGTTCTAGGCACTTACCATCTCCAAGCAGTTGATGAGTACTTACGGGATTGTGATTCCATTTTACTCGAGTTAGACATAATCTATCACTAGCTTGTAATAGAATGAAGTGTCAAACTAATCAAAACGACGAGGTGTGTCTTTTACAGTAGGAGACTATGTTTATTTTAAGCTCCAATCATATCGACAGAATTCTTTGGCATTCCGCGCATTAATGAAGCTTGCTCCATGTTATTTTGGTCTTTATCAAATTATTCAACAGGTAGGATTTTGGTCCTTATCAGATTATTCAACAAGTAGAACTAGTGGCATATAAATTTACTTTACCCTCTGGTTCTCAAATTCATGACGTATTTCATGTTAGCCTTTTACAGAAGCATTTGAGATCGCACAACCCTCCAAGTACTACTGTCCTTCCCCCAGTTATGGATGAATCTATAATCCTTCCATGACTTGAAGTCGTGCTTGATTGTCGAGTCATACATAAAGGTAAATATCGTCCGATGTCTGAAGTCTTAATTAAATGAAAAGGGGCTTCAATTGGAGACGTTACTTGAGAAAATAAGTGGCGATTACGCAAATCATACCTAGATTTCATCCTTGCGGACAAGGATTCTTAAGGAGGGAGGATTGTTACGTGTCCTACGTTGGCACTTCTTCTTCATTGTTAGTTAATTGTCTTTTCATTCAATAAGGCCTAGAAAGGCCGACAATTAGTGGTAGGCTAGTATTAGATTATTGTTTCCTATTTTTAATGAGTTATTGTTTCCTATTTTTAGTATGGTTGTTATGTTTTGTAAAATTATTTAATAGCCTAAACCGTTCTTAATAGGGGCATGTATGAAAAAAAAAAACCCCAAAATCTCTCTTAGTCTTTCCTTTTCTCTTTTCTTCCTCCTCTTTACCAAATTCCTTCTTATCACAATAATTTACAAATGAAGATAATTCTATTCAAATTGAAACTGAGAGTTGATCATGTACTATTTGATTAACATGTTGTATCATATTTGATATTTATTTATCTAAATATTTAACATCTTCTTAACTTAATTCCAATAGAATTAGTTATGGCATAATTAAATTAGCATCTCAATTAAAAGCTGAAGGCATTCTCATAATAATTTGTTTAAATGTCACAAGTTTTACAGAAGCTATAATGATTGGGCAGTTATACCAAAACACTATACTTGATGACATAATATGCAAATTCAAACAATGTGTTCTGCATTTAAAGCAGACCTAGGTACCTAACATTTAATATTATTAGTCGGCAATGACATAAGTATGTGGACTTCCAACACTTTTGCAGTACATCTAATTATGAGGTACACATGTAGCCTGAATTGACTTGCATGTCGTTATTTAAACCTTTACTTGCAATTCTTACTCTCTTTCATTTTCCACAACGAATTCGTAATTGCCATCGTTTCACATTTATTAATCGATCTTGATGTTTTTGGTTTCCGTTCAATTTTATATTTCTTCTTTCTAGTTTTCCTTACGCATTAGTATGTAGAAATTCAACCAAGCTTAAGCACATTTTATTGTTTTGCTCTTTAAATGAGTTATGTGACTATGTAGTACACAAGGAGCAATTGAAACTTATTTTGGACGATAAGCAAGTTGGATCCATCTGTTGGTCAAAATTTTAAATTTTACCACATAGGACAGTGATTTATAACAATTAAATGAGTTGCTCTCACTGTTTTGAAATTTGAACAACTTGGCCAACCCTATGCTACACTAATAAATCCTTCAAAGGAATCATAAGTTCGCGTCCATAGTATACATATTATTTAAATTTCGAAGTTAATGCTATGAAAGCATGACTTTATATCGAATAAGTTGGAATTTATTCTTAAATAGCCTTAAAAGAAACATTGGAATCCAAAAAGTTTCATAAATACAACAATCGTCAGAATTCCATCGAGGACCTAAAGCTCATAGTACGTTCCTACAGTTTCAAGTCCAACAAAACGAAGAAAAGGAATAACCTACGAATAGCTTGATCTGAATCCTAATAGGTGCATAAGGTAAAGAGCTCAGAAGTATTAATAAACAAACAAAAGAAATAACAAGATTAAATGACTTGGGTTACACACCAAACTATAAGGGATCTTTGTTATATCAACAAATGACAATAAAAGAATGACTTGTGTTACACATCAACGTACGAGCAATATTCCCCATATCAAGCTTACAGTGTTGCCATCAGCATTGCTCTGATTTTGGCTCTGAGATCGTCAGGAACATCTGTGGTTTCAGGTGGCTGAGATCGGGGCCTTGCATCCTTGTATGGTTTCGATAAATCCACAGAATCTTCCCCAATAGCACCATCAACACCCTCACATGCTTTTGATTGATCTGATTTAGTGAGGATCTCACCCTCTTCCAAATCTGTTTCTCTTCCCAATCGAAATACTTTCTTGTGCTCAACAGCTTTGCTTTCATGCTTACATTCATCATTAATTGAGCTACCGTGCTTATGCTGACGTCTCGATTGTCGACCCTTATCATCAGACGAGCTATACTTTCTTCTTTCTTGGGACTGATGATTCTCACCATCAGAGGACCCATCATGTTCAGTCTTTTGCTGAGAATGTAAGTACTCATCATGAGAGGAGCTGTTACGCTTGCGCCTGCGTTGGGAATATTTATGTTTGTCATCATCTAAACTGTCATGTTTATGCGTCCGTTTGGAGCACGTTAGCTCATCAGACGGGCTGTAATGCAATTTACTATGTCTAGAGTGCCTATGTTCATCCAAGGATGAGCTATCGTCTTTGTATGACCACCTAGAGTGCCTCCTCTCATCATCAGTAAAGTTAAGATCTCTTGAATGGCGTTTATCATCTGAAATGCTACTGTCCTTGTGTCTGTGTCCAGAATCTTTGCCATTTGATGATGAACCTTTTCTTCTGCGCTTATGCCTCTCCCTACTATGACGTGAAGAGTGCCTCCGGTCATCATCAGTAGAGCTGAGATCTATTGAATGGTGTTCATCATCTGAAATGCTACTGTCCTTGCATTGACGTCTAGAATCTGTGTCTTTAGATGATGAACCCTTTCTGCTATGTCTATGCCTCTCCCCACTTTGATGTGAAGAATGATGGGATCGCCGCTTTTTTTTGGAGTGTTTGTCATCCCTGTCTTCTTCCACAACCTTCTCTTCCTTCTCTCCATCATCTTCGACGTCTTCTCCATTACCTTCGTCGCCTCTTTCAGATCTTGAGCGGTACTTTCTTTTCAATCGTTTTTCATTACAACTATCAACAGCTTCCTTCCTTTCAGGCTTCTCGAATTCTACTGGAGCTGAGCTACCTTCCCTTTCTCTGTCTACAAGAGTGGAGACCTCAGCACTTGATCTGGAAACATCAGAAGGTTCTACTGATAACCCACGCAATGGTTCACTTCTTAAAGGTGCAGCTCCACCTTTTATCATGGCTGCAAACATTTTTGCTCGCTTCAGTCTCTCAGCTTTTAACTTCTGCTCTTTGGTTAAGCTTGCTTCAGATGAATCAGCCTCACTTGCTGCTGCAGTAGCTGCTGTTTTTGCAATGGCTTTTGCTAGAGGAACACTAACTGCTGCTGTCTCGTTGCTGACAATGCTGGGCGCATCTCCACCTTCACTGCTACGTCCGGCCCTTATATCATTCATTGATCCCTTTGTCAAAAGTTCTAATTTGGGATTCTTAATGCCTTTAGTGGCAGCTTGAAGAATTGCAGCAGCTGCAGCAGCATCAACACTAAATCCAACTTGCGGTTGACTTGCTTTGGAAGGTGGATCTTGTCCATCCTTCTTTGGTTTCCCAATTACCATTTTAAACTTCTCTTTCCTATCAGAATCATGGGGAATATCAGATGCAAGGGAAGAAGAATCACTTTCCTTCAATGTATGGCCCAACCCACGTGCTAATGAATCATGCTTCTCAGAATTGAATCCTTTGCGCGCTAGCTTTGACTGAGAACATATCCAAAGCATAAATCAAGAAGTGAAAGAAAATAAAACTTCCGTTCTGAGCACAGTATGTGAAACCAAACCAAGACAAAAACATACTACAACACATAATTTAAACAGAAGAAATCTACGCAAATGCAACTTAACAGAATAACCCACAACTTTGTCATGTACAGGACCCAGGGTACAAGCATTGCAGAATGATAAAATATCAACTGAAGAAATGCAGACCATCTAAGACAAGAAGATGAGTCAAAACGTCATAGCAATGGGAGCAACTAAGCTTCAGTGAAATTAGACTCCCAGGGCATGATTCTTCATCAAATGTCCTACCAACTCAGATTAAACCAACAGACACGGAGCTAAAAATGAAATATATATGCTTGGAATGATATTGGAAGAACAAACCTCTTGTGCATTCTGAAGAACTTTTAGATAGTAACGATGATATTGGTTGGATGGTAGAAGGAATGGGAATCTCCCATGTTTAACATCTTGTTGAATAAGAACCGACTCAAATTCTTTTCCGTTTCTTAGGATAAACTCAACAATCTTGTCAACCACTCTCTTCAGATCAGAAGGGGGCTCCAAGATAGATGTTTCAACCTTGGACAGACCAGGAGTAACACTATCCTGCAACTTGTTTGCACTAGAAGAAATCAAGCCCAGGGAATCACCATCTTTCTTTGAGAAATCTACACTTCCAGTCTTGAAAGTACCAATTGAACGATTCTTTTTGATAACATGAGCAACTTCTTTCAAAGGAATAGCTGAAGGCTTGGTAACTACTTCTTTCTTCTTAGCTATACTTACATAAGAATCAATTTGCTCTGGTTGATGTGAAACATTTACATTGTCAGAATAAAGGGCTTCCTTGGAATCGTTAGCCAATGCATGTTCATCCTTAGTAACATCTTCTTCATCCTCTCCAGACCCATACACAGAACCAAGCAATGTCAAAGCACCACCTACGGCACCCGGTTGGAAGAGGTAACCTTCAGCTTTGCCACCTTCTTCTGTTGATTTATCATCTCCATCAGACTTCAAAAGTTCTTGGTGATCAACAAGAAACCTGAAGTAAGGATGAAGCTCATGATCAGGCATCAAGAATCCAAATGTTGGGTTGTCTCCTTGTTTGACCCTCAAAACAATTTCCGACTGCCCACCATGTCTACTCACAAACATGGCAGTCCTTGCAATGATTTGATGTAACTTCTCTGTTGGAGGCTGAAAGAACAGAAAAGAAAAAGAAAAGAAATTTCTGTCAACAACAAGAAATTCAAGAAAGCAGAATGTAAATAAAAGAACATTTCTTGCTAAATAATCCCAAGCAATCATGATTCTCACATACATTTTGATAACCATAAAGATCAAACAGAACTTTATAAACAAATCTATCACCGGATTTGCTCTCTAGAGATTAACATCCTGACAAAGCAATGAATTACTCTCATCCTAATCCCACCTGTGTGGCCCCTTGTCAAGCATGGAAAGAAGACAAGGTGCCTGTCAGTAGCAACCTTGAGGAACTCCCATCCCTGCTCCGAGCATCTGAAACTTAGACATGGTAATCCTTAGAATAACACATGCACCTTGCACAACTATCATTTGGCTACATGGATAAATAGCAAACAAACAACAAGATCAGTCAAAAATAATACGTCCAGGGTAGACAGAGAGATGGATTTCTACTTACCAAGTTCTTAAGTAAGTGTTCAGGCATAGAGAAGGGTGGGCGAAACCCAGAATCAACTTCGGTGTTTTTATGTTCAGCAGATTCAGTGGGATTTCCATAAGAAAAAGGAACCGCATTATAACCATTGGTATTCCCCTCTTCCTCCTGACTTTCCACATCTAGAAATAAAACAAAATGAGATTAAAATCAAATGAGCATATCGCCAATTCTTTCCAATGTTTCACCGCATAACCAGCATAAACCAGCATGAACACTCAAAGCAAGAAAACAGAAGGAACGCAGTAGAATGAGGCAGAAAATTCTTACTTGTCTATCTGAAGCAACGATAGCAAAATAATATTTGATCCTGCAAACTTGAAATAAGTAGTTCACGACATATTTAACAATCCACATGTTTCCAAAAAATAAATTATATAGCTCCCATTGCAAGCTGAATACAATCTTCAGCGACCCACATAGGAGATATTGCTCAAAAGTCATGTTAAGGAACTAAAATTTCAATCTACAACCAAGATTTATTTTTGCCTAACTCAAATCACCAAAATCAATCTAATAAGAGTTCTATTAATCAGCTATCAACTCTGAGAGAATTGAAGAGAAAACACAGAACCAATCAGCAGAAACAAAAAGGAATTACCTTGCGAGGGAAGATCAAGGTAGCGTTCGAGATCGAGGTCGGAGTCGAGGGGGTCGTCAGGAGGGCGACGACGGGAGCGCGGCGGAGGAGGGGCGGAGAGGAGGTGGCGGACGTCGTAGCGGTCGATGGAGAGAGAGTTCCAGTCGACGAGAGCGGCGGCGGAATTGACAAACGCCGCCATGGTGTCGTCGTCGAAGAGCAGCGCGTGGCGGCCCACCACTTCCAGATCCATATCAATGCAGAGAGAGACGGAGAGAGACAGAAACCCTAGAGATTGGTGTCTGTTTACTGAGACAGGGCAAAGAACAATTTATTTATGATATAAGAGGATAGGTTTAGGAATTAACTTTGGAATTATTCTTTATTTTATAATTAATGGAACTTGTTTTTGGATTTCTTAATTTTGGAAAATCGTAACCTTACTTGCATTACAACTTCCATTCCATGTGAGTAATTCATAAATATATATACATATGTTAGATGTTTATTTGTGATTTCACATTTAACTCATTAGTTTTGTATTAATGACATGTACAAAACTAATTATAATTATAATTATAATTATGAGTTTGCTTATTATAAATTTAGAAGTTTATATTTAAATTTGTGCACGTTTATCATGATTTTGTAATAATTGAATTATTTGAAATTCAAACTAATTACTCTTTGTATTTTTATTTAAAACTAGGATTTAATGGTACAAACATAAATTTCAACTTTAAGGATATCACATTCAAAATTAAAAGAAATTTTGTAGCTCTATTCTCTTTTCTTTTTCTAAAGTTTAATTAAGAAATTAAAGGAATTTGCAATAAAGTTTATTCATATTATTATTTTTTATTCATTTTAACTTGGCATTAATTATAACAATTAAAATCTTTTTCTAAATGTATATTAAGTAAATTATTAAGTTTACATAATAATCTATTAATCACGCATTTTAAAATAAACTACTTAATAATTCAACAACTTAAATTAAACAAAAAGTTCAACTATCTTTATTTTTTTGATCATAAATTCTCTTTAAAATTAATTATAACTTAAATTGGAATCTTTTAAATCAAAAGACTCAGCAAATGAGTTATTTTTACCATCTTGATTACAAATAAACTGTTTTGGTGACTGAAATTTGTGACCTTTTAATTATAAATAAGTATAAAAAAAAAGGTATACAAAATGTGTAATAAAAAGTGATATAAGAGTAGAGGGATGCTTTTCAAAAATTTACAAATACTAGGTATTGAATTTCACATAAATTCTTTAGAAACTAACAGGTTGTTTGAAAACTTTCGAATTGAATTCATTAACGAATTGAATTCAATTACATTAATGAAGTTATGATTGAATTCAATTTACACTGTTTGGAACAAATCCAATAATATTAGAATTGAATTCAATTACACTGTTTGGAACAAATCCAATAAGATTATAATTGAATTCAATTATTTTATATGACACATTTACCCCTGATTAAAAAATAATATTATCCAAAATAAAAGTCGTTTTAGATAGATTTTAATTATTCAAAATAAGTGTCATTCTTGACTTTATATGCATGTTTATAATTTTACTTCCAAAAGTACTCTTTAATAATAATAATAATAATAATAATAATAGAAATAATAATAATAACAATAATAATAATAATCCATAAATAAATAATTACATAGATAATAATAATATTGAATTTAATATTGTTATGAATAATAAATTAATAATAGACAAAAATAAATAAGGCATATGAAACGCCTCGCGAGGTTGGCGGACGAGGTTTTGTTTTTAATTTTTGTTTTTCTTTCAAATACAAAGTTTATTAAATTTTAGTCACTAATAATATATATTAAATTTTTGTTAATGTCAATGTAATTAAATTTTAATCACTAATAATATATATTATATAAACTTCAAAATAAATTATTTTAATTAATTAAATTTATTTTAATCTCTTATATAATATTTATTAATAAATT
>JANIJH010000225.1:76443273-76480602 GCA_024520975.1 Erythroxylum areolatum | reverse complement strand
GGGGGGTTGGGACTCTTATACTGAAAACTTGACTCATGCTATTGGCTAGGGTTACTACCTTCTAGAAACATTATAACAGAAAAGGACACTAAGATAGCTAAGAAATGTCTGTGCAAAAAGAACTGAATGGAAATTAATGGAAATAAAACTAATATGTATATTGCGTTGTTTTGTGTGGGCCACGTGTATGCCTCATAGCAAGTCTTATAGTCCATGACCTGAAACGCATCATTTTATCCTCTGTCATTTAACAGAGTATATTGCCCCAAAAAGGGATATAAAAATATTGTTCATCTAATTGTAATATATTATCAACTATCTTTTTTTATTCCTTACCCATTTATTTCTTCTCATACCAACTAATCAAGCACCCCCTTATTTGTGTAAACCTCATTAAATATTTTGATTGCCAACAACATAGACACAAAATATCAAATAATTAACTGTTTGTCTTGCTGGACCTTACCGGGTCCAAAAGTATATCCTACAAAAATATATAATCTAAAGTATACAGTTAATATTTCAAAATCATGACTTTAGAAAACATCTTTTAAATCTTTGTTTTACATCATGATTGAGAAAAATGTTTTCAGTTTAAATTATGATATCGTTACTTAGGGTGGATGTGTTACAATATATTGTATATGCCGTTAACTTGTTCTTCAAATGCACGGCACTGATAGGAGAAATGAACGATGTTTAAGATATGGTGTAGCTTGCAAAAATAGGGGGTCTTGACTGTATGTATCTTTCTTAAAATGTGGCACCACCCTTTGCTTTCCTTAACGGCATGCACGCTAGCCACCTTAATTCCTTATGTTCTGTCAGCCTTATTTATGACCTCCATGCTATTAACAATAACATGGACTTCTTTACCAATTAAAAAATGGAATAGATTACGAGGTCTTCATCGTAATGGAATGTACGAGGGTTTTAAGTTAAATTTAAGTCATACCATAAGTCTACAGTTCATGATGCAATTACTGTGCATTAGTATAATCCGTAATTTAAAACAGATGGCTTAATATAATCTGTAATTTGAAATTTTAATTTAACTTAATATCGGTTGACTTTGATGTAGAGGTCATATTTTCCTTATTTTTCTTAGGAAATACGTGTACAATGAATTGGCAACCAATTAAGCTTAAGAACTAAAGCACACTCTTTGGAGTACATTTCGGAGATGGCTGCAACTTTTTCACCGCAATTTCCGCGTCAACTATGGCCTAATTGTCTCTCACTATAAATCGCAAGTCCACACCTGACGTTTCTTCCCCAATCTCTCTCTAGCCTCCAAGGCCTACTACTTGGAGACTCGCTTGTCTCTTTTCATTGGATCTAACACCTCTTCATTAAAATCATCGTCAAAGATCAGCCATGCGACATCTGAAGGTAATAGTGGTCGTGGCCTTAACCATGGCAATAGGCACCACTCTCACCATGAAAACCATCAACCAAGCAGCCGAAGAGAAACCTCCATTTTTGGATAAGAACATCGCTTTTCCGACGACCATCGCCACCATGCATAGCACTGAGAAGAACCCAATAAGCTTGCCTTCCAAAAGGTTGAGTTGCTTCTTGGCAGAAGACAATGGCAAGAAGAACCCTAGAGCAGCCGAACACTGTCGTAAAAACCCTGGAATCTGCAAGCTCCAAGGAAAAAAATACGGTTGCTGTAACAACAAGTGCGTCGACCTGAGTTCAGACGAGAACAAATGCGGTGCATGCAAGACCAAGTGCGAGTACACGGAATCGTGTTGCAGGGGACAATGTGTGGACCTCTCCATGGACAAGAGGCACTGTGGTATGTGCAACAACCGGTGTCCGACGGATGGAGTATGCCTATATGGATTTTGTGATTACGCCTGAGTCCACGACGATGGTCCGGTTGTCTGATGATGAGTTGCGAGATGTTCATCGAAGATTGCATTATAGTGTTCGTAAGAAAACATACAATAAAAGCCACATTTGGTTGGTTCATTATCAAAAACAAATCTCAATTTACATGTATAAACTTAATACCTTCTTTACATCTAAGCCAAAAGGGTTTGCTTAAGTGCATGTAATGTAATTATATACACAACTAACTGACATGTATTAAACCACCTTATTACTACTACCTAGCTAGCTCACACAAATTTGTGGTTAGAAGGGGATATATAAGTACATATGAATATCCATTTTGGTTCATTTACATGCAAGAATTTGATCTTTCATCTTCTTCCCTCATACATATGCAGTCACGATAGTCAATATTAGTATCAATGTTATTTTATCAACCACGAAGTAATTTGGTTTTGAATAATGAATAAGTAGATGGCGACCTCCTAAGTTGGCACTGTTTGTGTTCATCTCGAGTAACAAATAAACAGTTTGAGAAAGGATATAAATAATTTGTCTTCATTTGACATGCAAATTGAATTTAAGTTGGTTATGGATATCTTAATGAGGGAGAGAAAATCTATACTTATACCTTAATTAATAACTTTTTCCATTTAACATGAAGAACAGATTAAAAGAGTGAATTTATAATTTCAATCATGATGTGAGCTTGGGAATAGAGGAGGACATATATACTTGACCCTAAAAGGTGTTCTATTATTGAAAAATAATTAAAATAGATATACAAATTTTCCAAACTATGTATGTACGTGATTGGCTTCCTCCGGCGATGAATTAGTGCTCAGGGAGCTAAAATCTCAGAGTAATTAATATCCGCTATGGCTTCAGTCATTTGATCCTATGACAACTAGAATACTTGCAACCTAAAAACCTAGTACTTTTAGCTACCTAGGTTGCTAGGTAAGAGCTTTCTTTTTCTTAAAAAACAAATAGGAAAGAAACTAAGCCTTCTATTGGTCAGTGGTCAAATATGTGAGCACGAAGTAAATACCACTTACTTAACTTGCCAAAATAAAATAATAATCTTAACATTGAAGATACTTTAAGACTACAAAAAGAGAACTTTAGCTTCCCATCGAAACTTGAATTTGATGATAGTCTTTCCCGTGTAATTCGATAAATTTCACATGGGACAAAGATTTGCCCAAAGAATTGGCTTCCTCACGTGTTTTGATTCCATAACTACGTATTTGTTGCCTAAAGAACAGGCTTATGACCTTGGGAACCTTTGCTCAGCGTCCCTATTTCTCGTTCCTTGCAAGGACTCAAAACATTGCGCGAAATTGATAATGCTTTTGGTTAATTGAGTCATAAAGAATTCTCACGTATATTACTAACTCTAAATAATTTTCATTTTGATAACAATAATTGGAATGGAAATAAATATTTCCTTCATTTGTTACAAAAGGAAGCTCAAGCACAAATTTTCCATATGTCAAGTAAGGATTGCAAAAGTATAACTCATCCTGATTTGATCTTAAATTTAAAATGATATTATTTTAACTTTAAATTTGCAAAAAGTCCATTGATAAAGAACTTTCTTAAAATTAATACTGTTTTGGATAGTAGGTCGCCCTGTTCGAACTTTTGAACAAACTCGAAATGCATTTCTAAAAATTTGAATCAAATTAGATAAATAACAAATTTGGCCAGACCTATTCTCATTTCTAATAATAAAGTAATGCATATTCTTACACAATTAAATTCAATATTAAGTTGAAGTATTTCTTTAGTTATTAATTTTAACTGCCTATGAATGTTTTCATATAATGAAACGAAAAACACAAGGACATAACGGGTATATGGCAATAAAAACGGATATGACAAAAGCGTATGATCGTATAGAATGGGAATTTCTTAAAGTTATGATGAAGAAGTTGAGTTTTGCATCCCAGTGGGTATAAAAGATTATGAAGGTGGTTTCATCGGTAGTTTATTATATTGCACATAATAGACAGGAGTTGTGGCCGATTGTTCCATCACGTGGGTTGAAACAAGGTGATCCGCTATCTCCGTACTTATTCATTATTTGTGAAGAGGGCTATTTGCTATCTTATCGGGATATGTGGCTCAGGGTTTGTTACATGGCATCAAACTTGGCCAAGGAGGTTTATCTCTATCACACTTATTATTTGCTAATGACTGTTTATGTTTTATGCAAGCCTCTGTTTTTGAAGCAGCAAATTTGAAACAGTGTCTTAGAATATATGAAGACGCTTCTGGACAAAGTGTCAATTTAACAAAGTTAGCAGTATCTTTTAGTCCAAATGTTAGTTATGTAGGAAGACAACTTATTTGTCAGAATCTGGGTATTAAGGAAGTGGTCCAACATAACTCCTATTTGGAGATGCCAGCGGTTATTGGAAGAGATAAGCAGTATGTATTCCAGTATATTGTGGATAAAGTGGCTAAAAGACTAGCATGATGGAAATCGAAAGTTCTCTCAACAGCAGGGAAAGACATCCTTATTCGAATGGTCGCCCAAACGATTCCTAATTATTTAATATCTTTGTTTCTATTCCTTTGAATGTTTGTAGGAAAATTGAAACTTTGATGAATGCTTTTTATTGGACCTCGAGTGGTGTGGAATCAATTGGAATCCGATGGAGGAGATGGGAATATTTGTGTGTTCTGAAGGAAAGGGGTGGTCTTGCATATAGATGTATCCACGATTTTAACCTTGCTTTATTAGCCAAGTAGGGATGGCGTTTATTACAAAATCACTTTTCCTTAGCTGCTAGAGTAATGAAGGGGCAGTATTGCCACGAGTCTTCATTTTGGGAAGCAAAACTTGGTAATAATCCTTCCTATATACGGCGCAACATTTTAAAAGCTCGAAATGTGTTAACGAAAGGTTGCTATAGGCTTATTGGAGATGGTGAAGATACTTTGGTGTGGCATCAACCATGGTTGCCTAATCTTGATCAACCGTATGTTGTCTCTCCTGTGGCTTCAGGTTTAGATCAGTGCAAAGTTTCTTCTTTTATTATACCAAGTCTTCACAAATGGGATGATATGCAGATAAACAACTTTTTTCAGCAACGGGATGTAATGTTAATTAAACAAATACCTTTGCCTTAACAAAAGCAAAGTGACGTTTTTTTAAAATAGAAAATGGAATTAATTACTGAAAGAAGAATAAAAAGTACAAGTGGGGAAACAAGGGATGACCCCTAGCAAAAGACACAATAGTATCCAAAGTGATGTGGAAAGTTAATGAAAAGGAAGTAAACCAAGGACTGTAACTTCTAGACAAATACATGTTAAAGCTTCCCATAGCCAGAACCAGAGATCTTGTGCAAAGTCGAAGAAACCAACCAAAAATACACATGCAAGCAAGCAAGTCAGAGCAACATGTTAAAGTCGTAAAGCAGAGTAGACAGATAGGCTACACATTAATTGGAGTCGTTTTGCCAAGACAATTTCTCGAATTGCAGACAGAATCAAAGAGATGAGGCTCTCTTTTGGAGAAACTATGTTCTAGAAACGTCGGAAATTATTACGTTCTCGCCAAAGCGAATAAATGCAAACTTCCAAGACCACAATAAAAAATGGTCTGCTGGTGGCTCTATGTACAGATAAAGAAGTAGTAATATCAATAAAATTCAACCCCTGGATCTGTCCAAGAACATACAGTAGAGACATGTTCCTATATAGCTTTGTTAAATGGGCATTCAAAAAAGAGATGGGAACATGTTTCTAACTGTTGAGAACAATTAAGAACACATGGGGCAACGTTGGTCAATCTGCATATAGGGAATTCGATCAGTTGTGGACAGTTTATGCTGAATGGCTAACCAAAAAATGAACGACAGTCTAGGCATTAGATGTTTGCTCCAAACCGTGGCTGCCCATGGAATAGTGGCTCGATGAAAACGCAGGTTGTCACAAATGATGCGATCGGTCAGCTTGGCAACAAGAATAGTTTTCCAGAAGAAGGCATCAGATTCCTGTGGAGAAGGGAAATAGTTTGGTTAAAGGTGGCATAGGCTTCGAGGAAGAGTCCAGAAAGTTCCATCTATGAAAGCCCGCATCTGGGTTTTGAGAGGGAATAATGAGGAAGCTCTAAAGATGTTTAACTGGTGAATTAATGGGCCCCGACTTGACCAATTATCGTACCATAAAGAAGCCAACCGACTATCTTTAATAACACAAGAGGTCACTTGCTTAACTTCATCCCGTAACTTCAAGAGCTGGTTATGAAAGAAGAAGTGTGATGCTTTTGATTTAATAGCCCAGATGTTGTGTCCTCTAAGAAAGTAAACATGCAACCATTTAATCCACAAAGTTTTCTTGTCCTTCAAAATCCACCAAAAGCGCTTGAGAATTAAAGAACTGTTAGCAGTTCTAATGGGAAGAATATTCAGCCCTCCCTCTTATTTGACAAAACAAAGATAAGACCATTTCACCTTGGTCGCTCCCTGAGTACCATTGGAATGGCTCCATAAAAATTTCCGAAGAATCCTTTCAATCTCCTTGATAATGCCTTCAGCTAAAAATATGTGGGAGGACCAATACATATGTAAGGAATTAAGAACTGATTTAATAAGTTGAAGTTTACCTGCATAAGAGAGCGACTTATTCACTCAAGATGTAACTCTTTTATGGATTCTTTCTAAAAGAGGACGACACTCAGCATAGTTGAGTCTCTTGGTCGAGATTGGGACATCAAGATATAATAGAGGGGGAGTGTGTAGCTGCATACCCGTGGCCGCTGAAATGGAAGATTCCAAGCCAGTAACGCTTTTAGACAACATAAAATAGCTTTTAGTCAAGTTGATTTGCAATCCATAAATAAGTTTAAATTCATGTAGAGCCTGCATAAAAATCTGAATAGACGCTAAGTCAGCTCGACAAAAAAGAAACAAGTCATCAGCAAAGCACAGATTAGTGAGTCCCATTTTCTTGCACTTAGAATGATACTTGAAAAGCGGAGTGGAAAGAACCTTATGCCTGATGATAGCACTGAGAACCTCCATGGCCAAGATAAATAGATACAGGAAAATGGGATCACCCTGTCTAACACCTTTAGCGGCTCAAAAGTAACGAGTAGAAGAGACATTAATCAAGACCGAAAAGGACGCAGACGAGGAAAATATACTGTTAAGAGTGGATAAAGACAAATTTTTCATGTATCGAATATACCCACATCAATATTAATGGTGATATTTGGAGCTTAATTTAGAAAGCCAACATCCTTAAGAAAGTTAAGCATATGTGTTGGAGAGCAGTTTTGGAGCTACTGCCATGTATGGTAAATTTGCAAAGAAAAAATGTGATTGTTTCAAGTATTTGTCCTTTTGTGGTATTCATAATGAAACAAAACAACATATTTTTTTAACTTGTATTTTGGCTCAATAGACTTGGGTATTATCATTGGTTGGTTGGAGGTAGATGAACACAGTAGCGAAATGGTTTGGATGGGTGAAAATGCTACAAGGGGAATTTTAGAACGAAGCTTTGATGGTGATTTATGGGTTATAGTTAAATAGAAATCAAGTGGTTTGGAATTTTTTTTTTATCTCCACAACATATCCTACAGCAGAGTAGACAACACTTAAGGGAGTGGAAGGCTGCCATGTTCTTAACGCAGCATCGACTTTACCAAGACCTAATACTATATGGGGCTCTCCCTAGTTAGGGTGTTTTAAATGTAATGTTGATGTCTCTATAGTATATAGGCAACGACTAGAGGGTATGGATATGATTTTGAGGGATTCAAATGGAAGATGTATGATGGGGAAGATGATGAAAATTCTAGGTATGGGAGATTCCACTTTGGGAGAAGCATTGACATTCTGAAAAGCTCTTAATTGGCTGAAATGAACTAAGGCGAAGCGTGATATTATAGAGTCTGATTCTTTACTTTTAATAAATGCTTTACAGCCTGCTACTATTTACTTCTCTTATTTTGGTTCAATTGTACAATATTGCAAATATCTTTTTCCTTTGTTGCCTGCGATGGCTATTCAGTATGTTCAAAAATCAGCGAACCAATCAGCTCATCGTATTGCACGTGTTGCTGATTCTATACCTGATTTAGAATGGGGGTATGCCCACCATCTTTTTTGTATAATGCCTTGCATTTTGACATTATTAATATAACTTAAACATATCATTTCCATTCTAAAAAAATTATTTTAAAAGATCTTGTATGATCCAAAAGGATATCAACTATATTAGAATTACAAAAATCATAATAATAAAACAATATCAATTGTAATATTTCTAATATCAAATTCAAATGTTTGAAAGTAACCACTAGATATGCCTATGTAAGTAATATATATATATATATATATATATCGATATAATACAATGACTATATTTGTATTAATTAATGGGCCTAAAAATGAAAATTGACAGAAAAAGTAACAATACGAGTTCATTTCAATTTTATTATTAATTTTAAACATAAAACATATTTAAAAATGTGTGTTATTCTTAATCATATTATTTTAGGATGAATAAATTGAAAATATTAAAGATAATACGATTAGAGATTTGTTGATTTCTTTTTACGGAGCTAGAGTTACTAGTATAGCAGAATAAGGCCAAACCCATTCATATATAGTGCGGAAACAACGAAGTCCAACATCTTTAGAATAATACTCGAGATGACTAAGACATGGGCCCATTTGCTCTTTAATTTGAAAAAGGAAAAGTAGTCCCGAATCTAAATTGGGTGATTGGTATGTGTACCTATGCTGGGAGGGCTTAGCTTATTATGCAAAACTTCATTAATTAAAAAAATTAGGATTAATTAAAAAATCTTAAAATTTACTCAATTTTTTAATTATAATCTAAGTTTTTAAAATTAGCAATTAAATACTTAAATTTTTAATTTTTTTCAATTTTAATCTAACGTTAATCTTTCTGTTAAATTTGTTGACGTGACTTGTGATATGTTTTAGAAATTCTAAACACTTCTACACGTCAGAATAAATTAACTTAACTAATGAAGATTAACAAAATTACGTCATTTAATAACATAACTAAAACTACGTCATTTTTAGAAATGAAATCCCTAAATCAAAGAGGCTACTCTTCATTCTCACACAACCCTTCATTCTCGCATCTCCAAGTCAAATGCAACTTTAGGAAAAGGATACATGTGTTGTCTACCGAGGGCTGTGCTGAGAACGAAGGGTTGCCTATTTTATTTAGGAATTTCATTCCAAAAAAATAACGTTATTTTAATTATGTTATTAGACAATGTAGTTTTGTCAATCTTCATTAAATATGCTAATTTAGTCTGACGTGTAAAAGTATTTCAGATTTCTGAAACACGTGATAAACCACATTAGCAAAATTAACAGAGAGATTAATATTAAGTCAAAATTTTAAAAATTTAAAATTTAAGTATTTAATTGTCATTTTCTAAAGTTCGAGCTATCTTATCATATCCCACTCGCCTAGGTCATGATAATAGAAGAAAAAGATGAAATTTAGTCGATAGATAAAAAAGTATATTTTTAATTATAATGTTTATGGTAAAATGTATGTCCAATTTTGCTAGTTTTGAATATTACAAAAAAAATGTTAACATTTTAAAACTGTTCAAATTTAACTTCAAATTAATGTATCATTTCTAAATTTAATGTTAAATTGATAGAACTCTAACTAGAGTTATTTCTCTGTTAGTCAAGTGTTACATCAATATGGATGTAACGTATTTTTAATTATCTATGTGAATTCTACAATATAAACATATAGTATTTGGGACCAAATTACATAAATTCAAATTAACTTATAAATAAAATTTAATTTTAAATTTAAATTTAAACTAACCTTAATAAACTTCAATTAATTCTAATTAACTAACTTCAACATTTTCCAACAATGTGATCCAAGTCAATGGCGGGAACTTTAATTACTGCCACCTTAGTTTACGCAGCAGCAAAGCACCAGTTTTTGTTTTGTAATTCATTTAGACAATGTGATCCAAGTCAATGGCTTCTACAAGTAAAATTTGCATATAAAATGGTGACATTGTTCAACATCTTTGCCTCTGAAATTCTCCATCAATGGCTTTTCCTCGTCTTTAGATTAAATCAATGTACATATAGTAGGATACTCTTTCTTTTGCAAACTATACAAATTAAGAAAGGGTTATCCTAAGTTGGTAAATTCTTGGATCTCGAATCTTGATGTTTAATCAGAGATGAGAGTTGGATAGAATCCAATGAGAAATATATTAAAGAGTAGGCAACCTGACGAATCAAAAAATTAAAATCTGTTACAAAATTAATCTAAAAACTATAGTTGTAAGATATCTGGTTAGAATTGTTTTATTAATAACTTATTTTTATAAATAAGTTGGTGGTTAATACATAAGAAATTTGTGTAACTAGTAAGGATGAAATGGACAAGAGAGAGCCTAGTCTTATTAGGACTGATTGATAGTCATGGTAAAACAAGAGGTGTGATTAAAACAGAATTGAAAGGAATAACAAAGGTGACACGATTCGGTTGCATTCTTTAGTTGTCTTCAGTGTTGGACAAGGAATATAAACCCTGGCATGGAACTCGAGTTTGTCGACAAGATCCTGAACTAGCTTGTGTTCGGTTAATTGGATCCATTTTGGAAGTTATTATGACTGCCTTCAGATTAACAAAAGCTACGGCCACATGTGCTCACAAAGAATGTGGATTAAAAGATTATCTCGTTTAACAGCTGTAATTTTATCTGTCGGGATAGGATTAGAATCTTTTGTATCCTTTTTACTTTCTTTTGTTTACACAAAGGATATAAATTTTTTTGTTCAATTTTATAGTGTCTTATTTTGTTCTATAAATGTCAGTCATTTATTTATGTGAGATCCATATTTAATTATACAGGACCTATGCGAAACTCACATAAATAAATAACTAAAATTTATAAGATACAATAAAACACCGTAAAATTAGACATAAGTTTTAGACTCCCGTTTGGATAACTGGCTAACTTGATTGTCACTGCTAAGGTTGATTTGGATTTGGGAACCTCAAGGACAAAAGTCATTATGACAAGAATGTGAGGCCAGAAAAGTGGAAGTGAATAGAAATATCAAATATATGCATTACTTGTTATCAACGTTCTTACAGAATGTGAATAGTACGAATAGAATAAAGTCATAAGTTGCTTCGCCAGGAAACTCTGTTAACTTTGATGTTATAAACTCTTTAAAAAGTAAACATAGATTCAAAGTAATCAAGCTGCGTTTCTTCGTAACATTTATTGCAGCCCTCCGCTGTTTCCCATAACTTGCTTGAACGTATTATCAGAAGTGAAATGCTTTGTGATGAATTATTAGTAATAAGAAGAACAAGGAAATACACGTGATCCACTTTGATGCCCTTTTAGTTCTTTTTTCCTTTGTTTTAGAAAAGGGGCGTTCTCCTTCTCCCTTTAAGGTTCGCCTAACCCTGATTCGGGCTCTTGTGACAGGCTCAGCAACAAACCCTTTTTCAGCCATTTACCACCTTTAAGATACTTAAACCAACCCACAAGTCACAAGATACTTCGTAAACTGTTTAAATAAGAACCGTACGTAAAATCCCGAAGTGTCTCATAAAAATGGTTGCTGCCACTTTTCTGTCTTCCGTGATCACTTTTCTGTTGCCCTTGTTCTTCGGCAGTGTCACCGCCCGTTACGCTCCTTGTACTCAGTCTTTCCATCAGTTAATAGCTGATAAAGTGAACATTTCAAACTGTAAGAAACTTGGCACTTTGGGAGCTCAATGGGGGTGGAAAACCTACGGGCCCAAGGAAAGGCGAATTGACGTTATCTTTGGCGCCAAGCTACACGAAAATGTCGGATGGCTAGCTTGGGGAGTAAACCCAGGCAAAAAGCCTCAGATGGTTGGAACCAGGGCAATCATAGGCATCAAACTTCTAGATGGATCTTTATCTATCAACACATACAATATCACAAGTGACACCAAACTCGGTTGTGCGCTAAAACCTTCCGAAGAATTTCACAATATGACAATGGGATACAATGCTGACGTAGAATTTCACAATATGACAATGCGATACAATGCTGATCTAGATTACTACACCATATATGCTAGTGTGATTCTTCCTTGGGTGTATAATATCTCCAAGTTGAACTATGTGTGGCAGGTTGGCTACAGTGCACTAGGGACAAGTCCATTGATGCATCCGAAAACCCTCCAAAATTTTGATAGTGCAGAGACTATTAATTTGAAATCCCCGGTGGGCCAAATCGTTGGAGAGCACAGGCATCACATGAGAATGGTAAGAAAGCTAACTTGACTGCGAAAGTTGACACCTTTCATTTGCCTCCGATCGCTATTGATTCCCAAATGAGTTTTGTTCCCATGGCATCTAGTTATGTACAAGCGATGAGTTTTAATCTTTTTCCATACCTTCCAATAGCAACAAATTAAGACATTCTATGAGTTCTAATCTTTTCAACACTTAAAAATAGCTACAAATTAAAACATGGTCAGGTTTTTACGAAATATACAAGATTGGATTTGAGAGAATGTCCTCTGCCAATGGCCTTTTCTTTTCTTCTCCTATTCTGTTGTATAAGAATTAGAGTGTTTTTGCAGATAGAAAGCGCCATATTTAGGTTTTTGCCCGCCTGGGAAACAAATTTTGGTTTGTTGTTTGTTGCAGCAATTTCCCCCCTACTTTTTCTGCTTTATTTGAGCCAAATTAAAGAAATAAGCCCAAGGTGGGTCTTTCTAATCAAATCAACCTCGTTTCTAAGGGATATTCAATCAAAACCAGATGTGTCTTAGGTTGCTGCTGCTGCTGTTATGCTGGCACATTTTCAAATCAATGCTAAGATTCCAGATTCCATCTCTTCTGCAGGTACATGGCATAGTTAACATTATGGGGTGGGGAACATTCTTGCCTCTTGGCGTGATAATTGCCAGGTACTTCAAATATCCACTGGAACTTGAAGGTTGGTGGTATAAACTCCACATCTCTTGTCAAATTCTAGGCTTTTCTCTTGGAATGACTGGTTGGATCATTGGATTGTGGCTTGGATGTGCTTCAAAGTACTATACATTTAAAACCCACAGGCTTTATGCAATGTTCATATTCCCATTCACAGCATTGCAGGTAAGTCTACTCCATAACATATACCTTTACACATGTATTTGCTCTTTCCTTTTAGACTTATTTTTGTAAAATTTCTGATCAACCAACATTACATTACAGATGTTTGCACTGTTGCTAAGACCTAAGAAGACGGATGAGTACAGAAAATACTGGAATATCTACCATCACTTTCTGGGATATGCACTGATTGCTGTGATCATTATAAACATATTCCATGGAATTGCCATTTTCAAGCCAGACACCACTGCCTGGAAAGTCTCTTACATAGCAATCCTAGCAACTCTTGCGTTAACTGTTATTGTTTTCGAGGTCTGCGCTTGGATTAAATTCAGGACAAAAAAGCCCAAGTCTAAAGCAGCAGCAACTTCTATTGCGGATGAACCATCAAGTCCATCTACTGAAGTACATGACTAGGCGGAAGCATCTTGAATTACTTTCCGATACTCAATGTATTAAGTTTTGCCAAATGTCCGTTCTTTTTGTCCGTTAATCGTTTTACCGTGGCTCGAATTCCAGCCAATTTTTGTGGCTAAAGTTGTTTACTTTTGCTGCCAAACCTTTGTTCCGTTGATACTGTTTCCCTCTATTTCATGACAGAAGAAAGAAGGTGGAAAAAAAAGAGAGAGTTAATAATCTTTTTTTAATTGTTCTAACATAAAAAGAGTAATAAGTTATCTTATATTTAATTAATTGAATATTTTTTAATTCTTATATCTAAACTTTTAAATATCAATATTAATCATTTCTGACCCAATTTAATTTTAAATTAAAGTGCCCATCTCATTATAAAAATAGTATATAATGAAAATTACAAAATTGAAAAAGTTTTATTAAATAGAATTAATTTTATGCCTCAAAAAATTGAAACCACAAGTTTATGTAAAACAAATATGTTTTTTACAATCATCTTCCCCTCTAAGTTCTAGTTGTGGAAGTGTCCGACAACAGTGACAAAAAAATGGCTGCGTCTGCGACTGCCGTGGAGAGCGTGGCAGCTGCAGCCCTCCGGACGGTCCTCCTCCGTGTTCGACAGGTGGCTGAACGTGCCGGTGGTCGACCCGACAAAATCCGGGTCGTGGCCGTATCCAAAACAAAGCCAGTTTCGCTTATCCGCCAAGTGTACGACGCCGGCCACCGCTGTTTCGGCGAAAACTACGTCCAAGAAATCGTTGACAAAGCACCCCAGGTATGTGCATACTTACGTATGTAGATATACACATGACTGTGCATGTGAAGATTAATATCAGTTTGTTTTTGATGCGGGCTATCAGCTGCCAGATGATGTAGCGTGGCATTTCCTTGGTCACTTGCAGAGCAATAAAGTTAAAACACTTCTCAGTATGGCTTTTAGCCTCTCTTCTCTTTTTCTTATTTTTATTTCTTCTTTTGTTTTACCTGCTTTTCTCTTCATCTGGAATTGGCTAATTTTAAGTAAGTTAAGTTAAAGATGGAAACTTTCTTAATTGGTCTTCTTATAAATGTGTAAGCAGTTTCTTTCCTCTCTTTCCAAGTATGTTGCTTTCTTTACTTTGAGCTTGAAATTATGCATTTTGTAATTGTATATTACGGTTGAAATTCTCTTTTACTTATTGTTCGCCACAAAAATAGAGAAAGAAATGTTCTTTAATTGGTAAGTTTTTGGGATTGAAGTCTGCTATATGATTCTTGTACAACACTTTGCTTGGAATATTTGATTTATACAACAAATGCTCTTTTACTCTTTTTTCCCCCTCTCCCTTTAGAACTTAAATGCTTTCTGATGGGAGTAATGGGTTCATTTCAATATGCAGCTGGAGTCCCAAACTTGGCCATGGTTGAGGGTGTCGACAATATGAAGGTAATTCATTAAAATCTAAAGGAAGCTTACGGCTTTTATCGTTGGATTAAGAACTTAATGCAGTTGCTGCAAATTGTTTTTGTAAGAAATTGTTTCAAGTTTCGGAAGACGTTGTAGTTTTGCTTTTGTTGGTGGGAAATACTGCTACCGAGGTTGAACTAGGTCTTCTTGTAGTAGTACTTATTAACTTGGTGTTCTGCAGCTAGCAAATATCCTTGACCGAGTAGTTTCAGGCCTGGGAAGGAACCCTTTGAAGGTGTTGGTTCAAGTTAATACCAGTGGAGAAGCATGTGTGTAACTTGCCTTAACTTCATAATGGATTACTTAAGAGTTTCTATGTGGCATCTATCTGGATTTCTTCCCGTCCTTGATCAATGATTTCTTAAAAGAAATGAAATCAGATATTTTCCTCTCAAGCCATCCTTTGACATATGTGCATCTCATCAAACATGACGTCCTATTGCAATTTGTCTATCTGAATATTCTGATCATTTGAGCTCCCTGTTCATACAGTGACACTGATCTGTCATGCCACACTTGACTACTTTGCCGATAGCTTGTAACTGAGTACTATGACATTGTTTCAGCAAAATCTGGAATAAGTCCCGAAGGCTGTGTGGGGCTTGCAGAACATGTTAAACTGCGCTGCCCAAATCTTGAACTTTCCGGTTTAATGACGATTGGCATGCCCGATTATAATTCAACCCCCGAGAACTTCAGGGTAATTCTCTGCATCTCTTAGTGGAGCCTATATAAACTTTCATGGCCATAATCATTCTCCTTTATTTTCAAAAGGAGATTCACACAGATCTGTTTTCTCAGTGACGTAAAACCATTTAAAATTTTATGCGTGAAGCTTCTTGTCCTTTCCCTTGTTGTTAAATCAGGGTAACATAGCAATTCAAGTTACTAGTTTGTTTTTCCTTTTCATAAGATGCTTTTGGATATAGTTTTGCTAACTATGATGGCATAAGGTCTTCGATAAAATTTCTTCCTTATATGTTTTGTATGATTTCCCAATTTTTTGTGATTCAAGTTCTAACCACATATTTATAAACATGTCTCACTTGGCATTGTGCGAAAGACGCTGTTGAATTGCAGGCTTGAGGTTTGCAAGGCACTGGGAATGGCAGAGGATCAGTTTGAGCTTTCAATGGGCATGTCTGGTGATTTTGAGCAAGCCGTAAGAGTCTTGTATACTTACTTCCGAGTTAACAGATGGCTATATTGATCTCTCAGACCTGATCGGCCTTATTAGAAGTCCTACTGAAACTAGACTATTGAAATCTTTTTTTTTCACTCTAGTAAGATGGTGATGAAAGCTCCTGGACGCTTGACTACAGATACATTAGAAATTTAGAATTCGTAAAATAAGCCTAAGCTCTATGCATATCTTTTAGGCTCTGAAGTTGAGATGTCATAAAGGCCTAGTACTGACAATAATTCCATTCTTTCAGATTGAAATGGGCAGTACCAATGTGAGAATTGGATCAACCATATTTGGACCAAGGGACTACGCAAAGAAGCAACTTACTTAGTTCTTTCTGCAGCCATGCATTGCTCGAAGTATACACCATATACTGATGCTGTAATAGTAAGAGTGAATTGATCTCATAATCAAATCAATGCAATTGATCAAATTGCTTTGTAAGAATCGAGTTTAGGTACACTGATGTACTTTTAGTTTCTTCATTTAAAGCTTGCTCCACGATTCCTTTGCAATAGCAATTGAAGTTCAATTGATGAATGTGTGAGAAAACAGAACACGTTACAGCTACGTTGGATCTTGGATGCATTTTCCTCTGCAGATTTCTCTTTTTCTGTGGTTAGAACCGCATTAGTTGAGCTTAAAATAATTGCTTCTTGCTCGACTTCCAAGCATGTTTGCAACGGACAGTTGATGTAAATACGATGACTTTTTCGATTCTAAACATTAATTAAAAATAATACACCTCGACATCCCTTATATTTATATTACTTATAGTTTTTATTAGTGATTAATATTAAATATTAAATTCTAGTTAATAATAAATTATATTATAAAATAATATTTTAATTTTTATAATTTTCATAAGTTATAAAAATATAAAAAATAAAAAACTAAAGCGACGACGTCGGAAGTATCCGTTGTCTCGCCCGAGTCAACTCAAAAACATCAGGAGCTAACTCGTTACCCGCTCCGTTCGCTTATCTAAAACCCCACTCACCTCCACTGCTCAGTTTTTCGTCAACCTCACGAGACCATGGCTTCACTTTCTACCTCTAGTAAATCTTTCTCTGTAATTGTAAACCTCTATCCAAGCACTAGTCTTTCTGTGAATTTTCCCTTCAAAAGCAACGAACAGAGGATCAGTTGGGCAAAGAAAAGTAAACTTAGAATAGATTGCAATGTCACAGGCCAACCTCAGTCTCAGAAACAGCCATCCCAGCGACAAAAAAAGTCGAAGAAGAATAAGAAAAATGAAGATGAAGATGAAGATGAAGCCGAGAAGGGGGTTAACCCAGTTGGGTTCTTGACTAGAGTCGGGATTTCCCATAAACAATTTGCTCAGTTTCTTCGGGAAAGGTACGAAATGCTTGGAATTTTTGAGATGAAAAGGATTTTTTGAGATGAAAAGGATTTTGACAAGAAGAGTGAATGATGAATTGTAATAGTTCAATGATAAACTGTAGGAAGGTTGATGAAAGTTAGAGTTATATAAGACATGGATTATTGTTGTTGACACATGTTTTGTTGTTCTAATTTGCAGGCATAAAGCGTTGAAGGACCTAAAAGACAAGCTTTTTAACCGAAACCTACAAATCAAAGACGTCGCTTATGTGTTCGTTCAGATATACCTAGTTTTATTTTCAAAAAATAAGATTAAATTTTTTGATGACTAGCTTTTTCTTATTACTATAATATGCTATTAAGGTTCATGAAAGACTGGCCCTCAAGGAAAATAATGCAACTCTTAGTTGTGATATCTCTAAACTGATCATTGGTTCTCTTGTGATGTAGTTTCTGTAGTTGTTCTTTGGTTTAGTTTTGTAGTTTTAAGCTCTGATGCTGTTATAGTGCTTGGACTGAGTTTGATTGTGCTTATTTCCTTTGCTAGATTTGATTTTATGGGCTTACACCGGCACCCGGAACATAGGATGGATTTTATGGAATGGGCACCAGGTTTGATATGATAATCTTTCCTTTTCTTTTGTCTTTATATCAATTCAAGGGCTTATTTTAACTTCGATCTTTTATGAGTAAACTTTCTGTTGAAGCTGGATAATTGGATAAACAGAAGCTTTTAGTGACTTGATAGCTAAGTTTAATCATCCAGCATTCCTTTTAGTGATGCAATTTATTTTTGGGCATGCTAATACTTTCCGAAGTTAATGAAATTCTTGTCTGTTTTGTTATATCACTCTGAATATGAAGGATGATGGATGCAGGTGCTCGCTATTGTGCACTTGTTGGTGATTTTAACCAGTGGTCACCAACAGAAAATGCTGCAAGAGAAGGGCGTTTTGGCCGTGACGATTATGGTTACTGGTTTATCATTCTTGAAGATAAACTAAGGGATGGAGAAAAACCAGATGAACTTTATTTCCAGCAGTACAATTATTTGGATAACCATGATAAAGGTGATAGTGGTGTTAGCATTGACGAAATCTTTAAGAAAGCTAATGATGAGTACTGGGAACCAGGAGAAGATACATTTGTAAATCATCGGTTTGAAGTGCCTGCAAAATTATATGAACAATTATTTGGTCCAAATGGACCTCAAACTATTGAAGAATTAAATGAAATACCGTTACTAGATGCAGAAACTCGGTATAAACAATGGAAAGAACAACATAAAGATGATCCCCCAAGTAATTTGCCTCCATGTGATGTGATTGATAGTGGCAAAGTATATGATGTATTCAACATCATTACTGACCCTGTATGGGCTGAGAAAATACGCAACAAAGCACCACCCCTGCCGTATTGGCTTGAGACACGGAAAGGGAGGCAGGCGTGGCTTAAGAAGTATGCTCCAGCTATTCCACATTTAAGCAAATATAGAGTCTATTTTAACACATCTAATGGGCCACTTGAACGAGTGCCTGCTTGGGCCACCTACGTTGAACCAGGTAAAGATGACTCCTCTCTTTCTTTGCATTCTTGTGTAAATAAACACAATCATATACAAGTTTCGATGAAATGAATGATTATACTCGGGCATGTGGTACTTGATATTTTTCAAATTACTGCCTTGGTTGACTTACATGGTCACCATTCTGGAGTCTCTTCATTTAATTGAACCAGAACTTCATCTAAAGGAGAATTTGCTGCTACTCTGTAGAATATCTCGTTAGGCTAAATGCTTAGCTGTATGCACCTCCCAGCCTGATTTTGTTTTTAATAGCCACTAGTTGACATTCTTCATGTTGTTCAAGTTCAATCTATACCAATGTTTGTTGTTTTCAGATGCTGGTGGTGGAAAGCAAGCTTTTGCCATCCATTGGGAGCCGCCTCCAGAATATGCCCACAAATGGAAAAATTCAAGGCCAAGAATACCAAAATCCTTACGCATCTATGAGTGTCATGTTGGAATTAGTGGCTTAGAGCCAAAAGTATCCTCGTTTGTTGAATTTATAGAAAAGGTAGCTTAATGATTATTATTGCTATGGAAACTACCTAATTACTAATAGACCTCTAACTTGTACTGTTTTTTCTGTAAATGTTAGGTTCTTCCTCATGTGAAGGAAGCTGGATATAATGCAATACAGATGATTGGAGTAGTTGAGCACAAAGACTATTTCACTGTGGGCTATAGAGTGAGTATGTTGACCTTAGCAGCCTGTGTGGTAATGTATGTTTCCTTAAATAGTGAGATACGCATACTTTACACTTTTGATGGTGATAACCAGGGTTATTTTGCAAATTACTGATTTTTTCTAAACGTCAAAAATCTAAAATGTCTTATTCTGTTTCTGATGATCCCTGTAGATGGTTCACGAATGTGGTATAATATCTGGTAAACATTTGAAATTTCAATTATTGAATTACATTGTTTGTGAAACCTGTCATGGAAATGAAACTGAAATCAAGAATGATGTCCTTGATTTGAATGTTAGTTTTTCTTGCGTGGATTGACTACTCTGTGCTTTTCCATAATGTAGCTACAGATTTTATGTTCATGTTTGTTAGAGCTTAAGAAGTTATGGTAAGATATATTTTTGATGTTTCCTACTTATGTCAATCCGATTGAGCAACTCTATGCATTGCAGGTCACCAATTTATTTGCTGTTAGTAGCCGTTATGGTACTCCTGATGACTTCAAACGCTTGGTTGATGAAGCACATGGTTAAAATTCTTCATTCTATTTTATTTTATTCAGTTTTATCTTTGAAGATTTCATTTATTGTTTAGAGGGACCTGTCCACCTTGACAATAATGGTTCTATGCTAGCTATTTCCACTTTCATTTTTCATTTTTCATTGTTAGTTAAAAAAAATGGTGTGTCAAAACGTCATTGTGCCCCTTACTTTTGCTTATGTTCGAAATCATTTACTGATTTTGGTCCTAAATCGCACGACGGTTAATGGATTGGATGCTTGTAAAATTTATGCTCATCAGTGCATACATGATATGGAATTTGCTGATACTAATAGCACTAACCTTTTTCTTCAAATTTATAAGGGTTGTTTATGCAAGTAAGTACTAGAAATACACACATCTGGGGATTGTTATTCGGTGATGTATTTACGTTTGCCCCTTTGATCTCTAAGAACACATTCTAAGACGCAATTTTTCATGCTTGATGTCCATCTTAATTTTCGATGTCTGCACTATTTATCTGCCTTTTCATTTTTCAGGGCTAGGGCTACTTGTTTTCTTAGACATTGTCCATTCATACTCGGCTGCTGATGAGATGGTTGGACTCTCACTATTTGATGGGTCAAATGACTGTTACTTTCACACCGGTAAAATTCTCCCCAAACATTGGTGCATCCTATTTAGTTCTGTCTTCTTGCTCTTTGGCTACCTTTTCAGCTGGTCTATGGCATAAAGGACTTCAATGATCTGTATAAGCATATGAGAAGGCCTGGGTAACTACTAATGATAAAATTATTTGTTTTTAATTGTAAGCATTGATTGTTGAGACACGGCTGTAGGAAGCAAGATATTTGGCTTCTTAGATACCTTGGTTCTAGGCTAGTGCTTATGTGAGTATCAGTATATATTCTGAGTTTGATATATAGTTTTGAAGATTGGCTGAGCTGCATTCATTACTACGACGTGGCATTGTAGTCAGCGTCAACAGGTTTTTGATGTACATTCCATATCCTTGGTCTGGAAATTTGTTTATTAGCAAATATGGTATCGTCATGGATTCGGCGACTTCCTCATTCTTTCTCTTCTTGATTTATTGCGTTGCACTTTAAATCAATTTTACTGTAACAAACAAGATATATTGAGAGGGTTCAAATCAGTAAACTTGGTTTGGACAGAGAGGCTCTATTACTTCTGTAAACAATACTAGTCATGTATGTGCTTTTGTCTTTGTATCAGTGCTTGTGTTTCTGCATAAGATTCTGCTGTCACTTGTTAAGCGTTGAGAGTAAGTCATTTATTGTGATTTCTTTTATCCGTCAGAGTCATATCTGTTTATGGTTCCCTATGTTATTTCTGTTTCTTGATGTAATCTACATTTTTTCTATTTGTTAATTTGCTTCTGTGTGTCGCAGAAATTTTTTGAAAATGGTGCATAGTCTTGCAAGCTGCTCATATAATGTCTGTTTTAGCACAGAAGTATTATTCATTCATTTCTACTTTTGTCCATTTGAATAGGTAAAAGAGGGCATCACAAATACTGGGGTACCAGAATGTTCAAATACGGGGATCATGAGGTGCTTCAATACTTAATCTCGAATTTGAACTGGTAAATGTGAACAAAGTGTGATAGTTAAATATTTGAAATTATTTCCCATTCTTAATGTTGGCTGTTCTTGAAAGTTTTATGCAATTTGTCTGAGTGTGGTATCTTGTGGTAGGCAATCTTGGTCTTGCTTACAGATAATATTTGAGCAGGTGGGTTGAAGAATATCAGATAGATGGCTTCCACTTCCATTCACTTTCTTCAATGTTGTACACACACAACGGCTTTGCTTTGTTTACGGGTGACCTGGAAGAGTAAGAAATTTTTGTTGTGCTGTTCTTGAATTCCTACTTCTATAGGTATAATTTAGAAGGTGCATCACACAGTAAGGCTTCTGTCTGTCATCATTATTGATATGCTGCTTCTAGGATAACAAATAGCATCATTTTAGTCCCTAAATATGCCTAAAATGGAATATTGGAAGATAGAGAGATTGACATGTTTGCCTCAGGCTTGATGCTGATCAAGACTAGTGACACTTTGTTGTCTGTTCTCATTCCAGAGTTTATCATCTTTCATTCACTGTTGTTTCTCCATTCAATATCTCAGTTTGCAAAATTCCTAATGCTTATTACATGTTCTATGTTAATGCAGGTACTGCAATCAATATGTTGACAAGGATGCGTTACTGTACCTCATTTTGGCAAATGAGCTACTTCATTTTCTTCATCCAAACATAATAACAATTGCAGAAGATGTAAGTAGCTATGGTTTATGCACTTCCCTTCTTCTAGCTGCAAAAAACCTGCCTTTTACTATTGGGAATGAAAGTTTTGAGAAAGTTCAAATGGTTTCTCAGATCCATATTGGATCATGACCATCTGTCTAAGTCTGAGCCAGCTATGTGGTCACTTAACCTTGGCAAGAGACTGTAATTGGTGATTCCTTGTCCTTTTACCTGGTTCAGAGCTAAAAAGAAGTCCTATTAAAAAAGAAAGAAATGTTAAGTACTCGTTGGTGGTAATTTTCATGGCAAATAGTGCCTTGGTGAACAATATCATCATGGAAGTTGATGGAATGATAATGTTGACTTAGAGATCGGTTTACTCATGATTGTTAGAGAACCCAGCTACTTCATATCTTTGATAAAACTTTACCCAATTAAAAGACTCTTATATTTTTTGGTTCTTTTAATTGACAAAATGGAGGTTTTGAGCCTCAGATCGACTTCATGAGTAGCAGTTCAAGCATGAATGTCTTGATGAAACTCTTCCAAAGGTGAAGAGTCATATGACGAAGTTTTAGCTTTTTAAGGGTGAACAGTCATTTGATAGAGGTTCCAATTCTTCATGGATTGAAAGGAATTTTATGATGTTCAGTAAAACCTAGTATGTTAGAGATTTAATATCATTATTTTGTGTTAGGTATCCTATTTTAGAATATTTCTGTTAGCTCCACTGTTATTGTACTGAAACTTGGTTAGTAACATGTTATTCTATTGTCATTTTTCTTTTTTCTATGGAAACAAAAGGTCAATTATGTGATGATAACGTGTTTGGTTTCCTATCAGTCAACTTTTTATCCTGGACTATGTGAACCAACTACACAAGGCGGATTGGGATTTGATTATTATGTCAATACCTCTGCAACAGAGATGTGGTTGTCTCTTCTTAAAGATATTCCAGACCACCAATGGAGCATGAGCAAGGTCATCCCCTTCTCTATAGATCCTCTTACCAGAGAGTTTTAGTGTTTCACTTTTGGATGTTCTATTTCCTATACGTACTAAATTTACTTCTTTTGCAGATTGTCAACACATTAATAGGCAACAAACTATATGCTGATAAGATGCTTTTGTATGCTGAAAATCACAACCAAGTAATCTTCGATATCAGTGTCTTTCAAGTCATTAAAAAACTTCGTTTTATATAAGTTAAACTTCTGTCTGTGACTGCTATGTTTTAATTAATGACTACATGCTGCTATTACCTGTTGCTTGGCAGTCGATCTCTGGAGGCCAATCATTTGCAGAAATATTGTTCGGTGACATTAAGGAGCATCCCAATTCAGAAGCATTATTGATAAGAGGATCTTGTCTGCATAAAGTATGACTTATTCCATCTCGTTTCTCCCTTTTTTCACTCATCTCATTTAAAGGTCAAGTGAAGAGTTTAAACTGTTTGTGTTCTTTATTTTGTACATGAAGTTAATATAACCTAGAATTAGACACCAGCTATTCTCTCCCTCTCCTGTCTCCCTTACTCCCTCACTGGTCAATATTAGTTAGGTTGGGTAAGAATGTAGTGGATCTTGTATGCTGCTTATGTTATTGAGTTATTCTTTCTCGTCTTGTGCCCCAGATGATAAGAATGCTTACCTTTACGATTGGGGGGAGGGCTTACCTGAATTTCATTGGAAATGAATTTGGACATCCCAAGGTATTTTTCACGTTTTTAATCTTTTTTATGAAGTTCTTAATAGAAGATGGACTGAGTGATCTTGACATTCATGTTTCTTCCTATTAACAACCTTCCAATCTGCTAGAGGGTTGAGTTCCCAATGCCGAGCAACAATTTTTCTTATTCACTTGCTAATCGTAGTTGGGATTTACTGGCGAATGAAGCTGTGCACCAACAGTTATTTTCCTTTGACAAGGTGCTTATCTTATGACTTCATACTACATAGTTAGTTAGAAGTATGTACAGTGTGACCTGAATTTGTTCTGTTGAACATGGATCTGAAGTACCACTGTACGAGGTATGAGGAAATGCTAGAATTGTTTTCAACTAAGAAGAAGCTCAGTAACTTTTCCTTGTGTTTCAGGATCTAATGAACCTAGATGAAAACCGAAGAGTGCTTTCAAGGGGTTTTCCAAACATTCACCACATAAATGATACCACCATGGTATGCAGTTTATGTTTCATCGGATGCTCATTTGTATATGGCATATTATAATCATGTATACTTTTTTCAGGGCCAGACAATTCTATGCATTTCAGTGTACTTCATAAGTTTCTAACTTCTGAATTGCTGATTGTTACTGTAAGCATGCATATAAAAGTTCAAATGTTCAAAACGTCAAATTAGAATCCAAACTAAGGATATCACTAAAACTGAATCGTGGTGATCTGACAACTTGTGAGGACTGTCCACTTTGGAAGCTGCTTCTGTGTTTGAAGATAGGGTGTGCCATCCGAAAAGAAAGCATCCTATGTTTTATGAGGGAAAAAGAAAATCCTATTTTGAAAAGAAAGACTTTGCCCATGAAATGTGGTTTAGAGGGTTGAGATGTTCCTTCTCAATACTCTGAAATTGATGTGAATAGGTTGGGTTTTTCTTGATGAACTTCATTGGGCCTGTCTTGTTGATGTTACCTTGATATCTATTCTTCATCACTTGTGGTGGCGGTGAATTAGTGAATATTAAAATAAGTTAGTAAAAGAAGAATTTTCTCTGGTATTTACAGGTAATAGCTTATATTAGAGGTCCTCTTCTCTTTGTATTCAACTTTCATCCAACCAATGCATATGAAAGATACAGTTTAGGTGTAGAAGAAGCTGGAGAGTATCAAGTAAGTTACAAACTGGACGGATCTTATATTTCTGTAGATTTTGTTTCACATTGAATTCTTATTTCTAGTTGAGTAGAGGATCAAATATTGGGATAGCCCAGTTGAATTTTTGGTCGACAAAACTTTAAGTTTGTGGAAAAACTTTGCCTTCAAAATTCTGCAGACACTGTCTTAGACATCCAATTCTTTTCTTGATTACACAGATTATACTGAATACTGATGAAAAGAAGTATGGAGGTCAGGGGCATGTAGAGGCTAACCAATATGTTCAGAGAACCATTAACAAAAGGTTGTTGCGTCTTTTTTTGTTCTTTGTAAATTAGAGTTTTGTACTCTCTTTCTCTTCGTATTGATTTGATTAAGCTTTCCTTATGCTGTTCTTCTTTGTATCTACAAGAGTTGATGGCCTTGGAAACTGCTTGGAGGTGCCCCTGCCTTCTAGGACTGCCCAGGTGGGTAGTTTTTCTCATTAGCCATCTATTCCCATGTTTTGTGGAATGAGCATGTCTCTCGTATGCATTCTATTCTGTAAATTTCTCTTGTTTAGGGATTGGACATGCAATAGTTGGACTCGGAAATGCTTGTTTCTTGCTTGGCTTCTAAGCAACCTACCATACTGCTTGCGATGAATATATGATGAATAGAAAAGGAAAGAGAAGAGTGGAAGACACTTACATTGAGTGATGATCTTAGTAAAGAAACTGATAACTATGAAAACTGTCCAAATTTGTGTTTAGTGTTAAACCAATACTGATTGTGTAGACATTTGTTCTTATGTTGTTACTCTCCATATCAAGTAATTGTTATGCGGACCTATAGTTGTCAGTGCTGTAGTTACGTGATGCACCACCTCTAACCTGGTGGAATAAAGATTGAAATTCTTTTTTGACTGCTGCCCATGTCTGCAAAATGTCTGACCAAGTTTTTCCTATATTTGCAGGTCTACAAATTAAAACGCATATTACGAATCTGAGACATCCTATGTAAATGAAGTCCACACATTAAACTTCCCCAAGTAACCTGTGCTCATGTGTTGAGCTTTGATGTGGAGTAGACATATTGAACTGTGCTCAATAGTTGTCATTCAGAGACTGAAGCTTCTGACCCTATGCAAGAACCCGGCAACTTGATGCAGGGCTAAAGAGTATTTCAACATGTCAAGTTGTTCAACAAGCTCAATAAGCGAAGCTTCTTGTTGAACCGTGTAGTAATGTCGTGTAAATTCTACAGAGTACTGACTCAATAGGAGTGAATATTTGGTTTTCATATTATATACATAGAAGGCCATCATCTCCTTTTTGTTGTATTACTTCATTTTTCATAAACTTCACTTTCATTCCTTATAACAAGTACTATTTTCGTAACGCTACAGTGTAATGACTATTATTTTTATAACTTTGGGTGTAAAGTTGTATTATTAGAGATAACGGTAAGAATTACTTCTTGTGGTATAAATTATGGCCTTTTTGGCAAATAATAAATGGTATTAATTGTTAACTGATTTTATTAGCGATTAGTTGATAGCGGATTATATCAATTGATTTAATCAGTAGATAATATAAGTTATTTATTAAAGATGTTTGGTAAAATTTGTTATTTAGTATTAGCTATTTATATGTAAAATGAATTATGAGAGAATTATTTAATATCTCATAAGAAATTATATTTTAGATATTTAATTTTACAAAAATTATGTTTATAACTTTAATAAAAAAAATATAGAATGTATAATAATAATAACTAAAAAATCATTGGAAATCACATAATTAATTATTTAATTATATTATATTTAATTAATTATTTAATTATATTTTAATTAATTAGTTAATTATATTTTGATTAATTACATTTAAATTATTATTATTATTATAGCAAGAGTTGTGATATTCTTAATTAGATTCTATTATATTTTAATTAATTAATTATATTTAATTAGTTACATTTAATTATAATAACTATTATAGCAAGTGTCTTTTAAAAGGTCTTCACCACTATTAAAAAAAAAGGTACAATTGTAAACCAATCAAAAATTTATTAGCTGATTACCAAAAACGCTCTTACAGAGAAGTTTTAACAAAATTAACCCCCTAACATTACTTTACAATATAATTTAATATAAAAGTTACAGATTTAATAACTCTAAATATATAGAAAAATAATGCATATATATATATAATAGGTGAAAGTAATTTAATGTATATGAAAATATTATTTTTGTTGTAATTCAACTGTCTTTATATATACACTAAGCTCGTATCATGTTTATATAATATATATTTAAAATTTTAGTTATATATATACATATATACATATGTATAAACTAGAGCTACTTTTACCATTATTTGATACATGACTTATCTTTCTGCAAATAATTCATACTTTATATTTATTTGAAATAAATATTTTGAAAGAATGAGATAAAATATAAATAGTTTTAAATAAATGAATTTATAAAATTAAGATTGTACTAATTAAATATTCTTAAACAAATCAATACAAAACATAAATATTCCTTTTTTAATACGCATTATAATAATGTATAATCCTATTTATATTTATATTGAATAAATATTGTTTCAAAATAACGACACAATATAATTATCTCAAATAAGTGGATTTAAAAAATAAAGACACAATATAATTAAATACATATCATTTTTCCAATCTAAATAAGTAAATTAAAAATTCAAGGTAGAATATAAATTAAGCATATCTTTTAACATATGATGATTTTTTACACATTCATATAAATATATACAATTTATTTATTTCTATTATAAGTGAGACTTATTTTCTTTCAACCCGCAAAATCTTAGAGGAAGTAACTCAAAGTTTTCAAATAAATAGTTAATATAAATTAGTGAAACAATTCATTTGACTTCAAATAACAAATTACAACTCATACATGCATTATATTTCTAATATTTGTTTAACTAAAAAGTACGATTCTTTTGTTAATTTATTACACTATCAAAAAAAAGATATACCATCGCATATTTATATTTGATAGATATATTTAAAAGTTTTTAATTATCTTAACAGTATAATATTTAAATTTTAAATTAAATATAAGTGAATTCGATCAGTCAACAATTCCAATTGATGTATATATATAATATCAAAATACCTACTCATATAGTAATTTAAATTTTCAACCCTCCATGTTCTTTCAAATATAAAAAACCTATTTCTTTGAATAAATTTGATTAAAAAACAATTTAGAAGTTCCTTAAAATTTGTTTGAATATATTTTTAAAAACCTTTCTATTTTTTCTCTTGGTTATGACAAAGAATATGCAATATGTCCTATGTGTAAATTATCATCAAATGATTGAACTTCTAATTCATTGAAATATGACAACGAAAAGTTTATAAGAAGATTATAATGATTGTTACATATGGAGTGACTTCATTTTTCATTTTTTGTTTACTTGACTTAAATTGTCTTGAAAATCTCTTGAATTATATTATGCTCTACTTTGATCATTTTTTTTGCTTTAACTGATTTCTTTTCTCATGTTGTCCTTCCATTTAACTTGATCTTTCATATATTACTTAATTACATTATAATAGCTACTAACATCACTAAAAGTAAATTTATTAATAATGATATATTTTAACATCATTGAAACTATAGGTTAGGATATTCTCTCATTTTTATGATGAGAAAATATTTTGTAACATTATAAAAAATATACGACATTTATTAAGCTCCTGCTATATTAAAGCAATATGTAATGCATGCCCTTCCTTAATTCATGCTTTATGAATAATCAAACTTCAATATCATTATTCTCTCCCATTTTTGTTGACATATTAAAAAGGGTATATGGTATATAAAGTTATAAGCATCAAAAGAGGGGGAAAAAAAAACTTTATCCCTTCTTAAAAAGTCTATATAGGAAAATGTATATAAATAATATTTGTCAAACAAATGAATAATTTTTAAAAATATTTATACACTAATGTGAAGATTAGTCTACCTTGCTCTCCTTATCTATATATATTTTCTCCTCAATATGTACGCCAAGTCAATATATTTAAACGTTTGTTGATGAAAAGTTTAAAAGTTTATTGAAATAAATGAGATATAAATACAAATTCAAAGCTTCTCCTACGTCAAGGCAAAGCTAAAAATGACAACAAGATAAACTCCAATTAAACAATCAAACGACATCGTGAAAATCACATAAATACGTTAGTCATTAAACGACAACGTAAAGGTAAAGGATACTCTAGATACGTCCAAATTAGGGTAGATCTAGTGAAGCAAGTGTATGAAAGCAAGTGTAAGCCTTTTTTATGTATCACCAATGGTTACCTCGTTATCTTCCTCACTTGATTTAATAATTGGTCTTTTGATACCAAATTTCTTACTTAGTTCATGTAAGAAAGGTCGTGGTGATTTTATTTTTGAAATAAATTGTTAAAGATATGATTGATGTTTTTCACTTGATATATTAATAGAGGTGATACCGATAACTGAAATTTAATAAATACCACTTGATATTGACCTACAAGGTAAAGAAATTAATATATTATGAGTACCCAGTTAAACTTGGGTCCTTGATATTTAATACTTGATTTTTATTTAACCCAAGTCCAATTGGGTTTACTTAATAAGCATTGTTTTAAAAAGTAATTTCTAAATCTATAAAATTCACATCTCATATAAGATAATTTGAGAGTATGTCAATTATGAATTTGACATGTATACATTTACAACTCTTCTTTAGATGTGGATGTAATTGAAAGTTATACTTTGAATATACAAGAGATAAAAAGCTCTTCTTGTGTGAAAATAAGGCATAACAATTGAGTTAGCATATGATATGTGATAAATGCTAATCAAATTATGTTTTTAACACGATTTTTAGAGTATTTGCTTGTATTTAAATGATTTGGAACTCAACATGGATTATATTTTGTTTACAGACCTTGTTTTAGTTCCCTAAGAAAGAATGAATGAAATTAGACAAGTTAAAGCCAATTTAAAGAAGTTTTAGCACAAATTTTAATGAACACGAGTTGAATATGACCAATATTTAGAGCATAAGTCAAACGTGGCCTCGTGTTATACTTTATATTGGTCTCTTGTCTATTTTGGTTCATGGAGAACTTGCCATATAAAGAGCACATCTCAAATGTAAACCTATGTTTATGAGCTTCAAACCTGTATTACTAAGGTGAACCTTAAAATGCACGGTTGAGAAGTTACTAAGCTAACATAAGTACAATATGAACAAGTGTTTATAACTTGTATTGATGGTATTTTTTAAATGTAAATTAAGGTTTTTTTTTTTAATATCTTTGAAGAACACAGGCCCATATTAGGTAAGACTTTTTGAAATTTTTTAAGATTTCGTGATAACGAAAGCAGCTTTTGGGAATTAAGCTAAGAGAGCATATAATAGTCGCTAGGAGTTGAACTACAGTATCTTTGTTCTGATGGAGAGAAGAACCTATGATTAGTTTTTTTATCTTTGTTCTGATGGAGAGAAGAACCTATGATTAGTTTTTTGGGAAATTTTCAAATGAACAATTTTAATGAAATCTTTCAATTTCTTATTTTACTATGTTCAACTTTATGTATTCCTCTATTTTTAGGGTACAAAAAATGTACAGTAATGGCTATAACGGAGTTTCTCTTATTTGTATTAACAAATACTTTAGGAGGAATGTTTTTATGCGGCGCTAATAATTTAATAACTATCTTTGTTAAGACAAGAAAGGAATAATCTTAGAGGAAATAAGGGAGTTACATTAAGATTCAACCCGAGAACATCAATACTTTAACAATTTTGAGAATGATTTCTTTAATCTTATTTTTTCTTAATTATTGCTAGTCTTCTTTACCTTAGGATGAACTAAATTGAGATAGATTTTAATGAGATTAATCATAAAACTATTATTTTGGGATGATTATTTGATATAATAAAGACCACAAATTTATTGTGAATTACTCATGATTACTTATTGTACTTAAATTGAAATATTTAAGCATTTTGATTCAATTTCAGATTTCATATATAACAAGTGAGAAATTATATATATAAATAGAACATAGTATGAATAATAAAAGTTACATGGAACCTTATAGATAAGACTATACAAGTCTTCTAGGCCAGAGTCAAATCTATCAAAGGAATACATAAAATTAATTAATAAATTCTTGAAAGTTTTGATTAAAAAGATATTTCAATCAAACAATTTAAAGATATAAGTTGTTTTCTTAAGAAAAAAGTGATTGTAAATTTGAAGTTCTCATCGATCTTAGAAATTAAGGCTAGTCATTGAATTAAGATAATTTTAAACATAAAGGTTTTAAAGGGATTTTTTGATTGCTTCATCGTTTCTCATTACTTTAGTTTGTGATTTAGATGAGTAATTTTAGTTTAGTTAATCTTCTTTTTTAATTTAATCATTTATTTTGTTAGATTAGATGATAAAAAGATGATACGTACCAACACCTATAAGCCTCACAATATTGACTCTTGTATTCACTAAATTATATTATAAAAATGATACGTGCACTTGCCTAGGGGATCTTTAGGATAGGTTTTATCGGAAGCATGCATCATAATTAAGTTTTTATCATCATTTCCAAAGGATAAAATATTAGGAACAATTTATTTTTTATTATTCTAATCATTTTTTCTTTCAATATTTATTTATTTTAGAACTTTCTTTCTTGATCTTATGTTTGTTTGTTAACTTTTATGATTTAGGTAATTAATGATGTTATGGTTACCAAACATATTATCAAGACAAAGAGGACCCTATACTATAGGAGATTATACTAGGCCCTTGTTTATGGAGATAAAGTCTAATATTATTAGGTCAAGAGTGGAGGCCAATAAATTTGAGATCAATCCTAACATGATTAAGACTGTCCAATATCTTGTATAGTTTGATAGCCCACTAAATGAGGATCTAAATGTACACATCACTATTTTTTTTAAAGATGTATGATACATTCAAGATTAATATAACATTAAAGGATGTGATTCATTTAAGTTTATTCCTTCACATATTGAGGGGTATAGCTAAATTATGGTTAAAGTCTTTGCCTCTTGTATCCATTACCACCTAATACGAACTTACTAAAAAGTTTTTAACAATATATTTTTTTATCAGGATAACAAGACTTATGAGTGACATATTGTTTCAACAATTACAGGGTGAAACACTGTATGAAATTTGGGAGAGATAGAAGGAGCTATTGAGAAAGTGCCTATAATATAAACTTGATTTAGGCCTGCAGATGCAAATATTTCATAGTGGATTAAGCTATCCAACTAAGCAATTGATGATGCATCTTTAAGTAGGACCACTATTTTAAAACTCCATAACAATTAAAACAGTTGATTGCAAACATGTATAGGAATAAATACTAGTGGAGCAATAAGAGGCCAAAACCAAAATCAGGAGGTATTCATTGTGTTAATGTGGTGATCACATTAGAGACTAAGTTAGAAGTTTTAAACAAAAAGTTTGATAATAAGTATTTAACATTTCATCTAGTATAAATGATTACATGTGACATTTCTAATGGTGAAAAACCCAACCATAAATGTTAAGCATCTGATATCATGAGACAACTAATTGAGCAAATTATTTTATGGGAAATCAATCTTAAGGTAATCCTAAGTAACATCTATAATTCAAGGTAAAGGAACCATCTTAACTTTTTATAGAGTAATCAAGGACTGTAGAGACAATTGCCTCCACTCAAATTTTAATAGCAGTAATCATAAAAAGAGAATCCAAATCTTGAGGAGCTCATGATAAAATTTATTATTGCATTTGAGGCTTACTTAAAAAGTGCTAAAGTGACTCTTCAAAACCAATAAGTCTCCATCCATAACATGAAAATTTAGACTAGAAAACTTATTAAGCTTATCTTTAAAAGGCAACCAAGTAATTTTAATAATATTGAGTTAAATTTGAGAGAACAACTGAATAAATTGACTCTGAGAAATATAAAGGTGTTGGAAGTCGAAGAAGAAGAAGAGAAAGAAAGTAAGAAAATATTATTTTATAATAAAGAAGAATGATGAGAAGGAGAAAGAGAAAGAGGAGAAGCCAAAAAAGGAAGTTGTCAAACAGTACCAATTGAATATTCCATTCCTAAGCAGGCTTGAGATAAATAGAAAGGAAACCAAATATGGTAAGTTTTTAAAGCTCTGGAATCAATTACATATTAACATATCAATTATTAAAACTTTTTTACATATGCAAAAATATACTAAATACTCAAATGATCTCCTATTGAAGAGGCTTGGCTAATTATTAATGGTAACAGTAAGTAAGGAGTGATACATTGTCTTGTAGAATAAGTTATCCCATAAAAAAAGGATCTATGGAGTTTTACTATCCTTTGAAATGCTGGTATTTTTCCATTGAAAGGATGTTAGCGAAGTTAGGAGAAAGAATTAATTTGATGTCATATGGCATGCTCAAGAGGTTAGGGTTAGGTGAATCTAAACTAACTAGGATGAGCCTTCAATTAATAGATATGTAAAATAAGTGTCCTAGGGATGTTATAAAATATATTTTGGATAAGATTGAAAAGTTCATTTTCCTTATTGGTTTTTTGGTTTTAGGTATGGAGGATGATGTAGAGGTTCTCTTAATCTTATAATGACCTCTCCTAAGTACTGCTAAGGCTATGATTGATGTGTATGATGAAAAGTTAATCCTAAAGATAGAAAATGAGAAAGTAACTTGTAAGATATTTGAAGCCATGAGACATCCTTAAAAAGATGATAATGAAGATGATGTTTGTTTCTCTGTAAATGTGATTGATTATGAATTTTCTTATGTTATACAAGAAATGATCACAAAAGATACATTGGATATTTATATCATGCAAGGAAAAGAAGGGTAGATAGGTAGCCTTATTTAGTGGAGTGTATGATTTATTTGTAAGTCAATAAACATGAGTAAGAAGAGAAAGAAGGGGAGAATCAAGCCTTCATCTAAGGAGCAACAATGGTGAAGAGCACGAGTAAGTAGTCCAACTAAAATACTCATAAATAAGCACTTATTGGGAGGCAACACAATTATTTAGTTATTTTTATTTCAGTTTGGTAGCTTTAGGAATCTTTAGCATCAATTTTTGGTATTTTTTACAATAGTCAACTTTTATTGCATGCGTTTTAAGTTATAAGTAGTTTAAAGTCATGGATACAATTATGCTTTGATGTTAATTTGATTTTTTTTTTTGACTACCATACACACCATCAACTTTTAAATAAACCCTATTCACTTACTAAGTTATCTAAATTTAACTTTTAATAACATAAGTTCTTTCAAATATTATAAACTCTTTTCTTTGATAAAAATTTGATTCAAAATCAATTTGAAAGTTTTTCCAAATTTTGTTTGAAGATCAAAAGGGTATTTTTTTTATAAAAAACTTCTCTAAGTTTTCTCTTGATTATATCAAAGTATATGCAATATAACTTACATGTAAATGATCATAAAGATTGAGCCCCTAATTTATTTGAATGACCAAGATAAGATTAAAATGATTGATACACTTGAAGTCACTTCATTTTTTGTTATTCTTGGTCCACTTGTCTTGAATTACCTTAATGCTTTCTTGAATTGCATATATGCTCCCTTGTTGTAACCTTTGGTTGGTTAATTGATTCATTTCTTACTTTAACCTTTTATCGAAATTTATATTTCATATGTTGCATAATTCTATTATAATAAAGTTGCTAATATCACCAAAAATAAATCTATTAATAAGACTATATTTTGTTAATATCAAAACTAGGAGTTAAGACCTCAATTGGTCCAACAAAGGTTATTGTCACTATTTATATGTATACCCTATTTAAAGAAAATTAGAATTTAAACTTCACTAATACTAAACTTTTATTATAATAACTAACATATAATATAAAAGTCAAAATTTTAATATGCACATTAAGAAGTGAGTTTAACTTCAAACATATCAGTGATATCAATTTACATTTATTTTAGAGGCTATGTAAAATTATCTTAACAATTTTCAATGTCTCATTAATTGGATTTATATTATATCCATGAAATAGGCTTTTAAAAGGGCCCGTACTGACCCAACTTGAAGTTAACATGTAAAGCCTAATTTGATTGAATTTTCAAGTTAGCCACTACTTAGTAAAATAAAATTAAACTTCGAGCTTAAAGGGTCTAACTTGACCTAATCTGATTTAACTTAAACTTAGCTCAAACCAATCCAATATATGATCTTGATAAAAAAAATTAGGCTCAAGCGATTCCCAAATCTATTTATAAGTACATCTATATAGGTAATATTTATATAAATAAGTTTATTTTTATTGATACATGTATCAAAATGAATTAATATTGTGACTGACCTAATCTATTTAAACCTTTTATTTTATGTTCGATATTTAGACATTACATATATATATAATATTCTACATCAACATAATTAATTTATATAAATTTTAAAAAATATTATTCTTTTTATTAGTCTTAATATATTAATGCTTAAAAGCATATAAAAGTAACTTTTATTATGAAAACATGCATGTATGATACATTATGGTGAAAGTAATGATTATTTTGTTAGAAATTAATAAACATTTTACATATTAAAGTATGAAAAATGTTTTAATATATATTTATAAGAAAGTCGTCATATTTGAATAAAAATATATACATGTGAAAACGTTATTTTAAATAATTTTCACATGTAAGTATTGTAAAACAGAGGATTTTATTTTAAACTTGTAAAATATTAAACTTCTATTATAATAATAAAAACATAAAAAAAAGGTTAAGAAAAATGGCATCCATTTATAACAAGTAAAACTGACTTAAGATATTGTCGATCTATCTATATATATATTAATGGTTATTATAATTATTCTCTATATATTTCAGAATTTAAAAATAAGTAATCTAAATTTATAATATAATATTTTTAAGCTTTTCGCATATTACTCAAAATTATATAATAAAATTAATAATTATAGTTTGCAATTGCTTTGATGATTCTTGAATTTCCTTTCTTACATCTGTAAAGTTAATTAAAAAATTGCAAACTTTATTAACTTTTGCAATTATAATCGAAATTTAAAAAATGCTAATAAAATTTTTAAATTTTTGCGAAAGTAGTCGAATATTAATCTTTTCGTGACATGCTATATAACCTAATGTTTGATACGTGAACTTTAATTTTCATATCAGTATATTATAAAAATTAATATATAATTTTAATTTAATTAAGTTATCAATATTTCTAAAATGTAAAATTAATAAATAATAGATGTGTAGTAAACCCAAAGCTTATCCACACTTTGCATCTCTCTCCCTCCTTGCTTCTGCCTGTTCTTTGGCGTTTTGGTTTCTCTGATTCCGTCGTTAGCAGTCGCTGTTTTCTTCCCAAACGACTTACCTCTTATCCTTTTTGCCCTCTCTTTCTGGTTCTTTGTTGAGAAATTCAAGGTAAAGTAGAGAAGGCACAGAGAGAGCGAGAGAGAGTCACTCGAGGTTCACGAATCACGATTGTTTACATCAACGCTTATGCTTCTTACATAAAAACGTGCATTGCAGAATTATATTTAAATTGAATAAAACCTATTATTGTTTTGTTAAAATCATCTTTGTTTTACTTTTAAATTCTAAAAGTTATATTATAAAAAGTCTCAATTAATTCCTTAACCTTAATTAAAAACTTAATCTCTCAATTATTAGATTTTATTAAATAAATTCTGAAATTACAAATTATAATGACATATACTTTATGCATACGTATAGGATTAAGATCCTGTTTGGGTGAGGGATTAGTAATAAATGAGATGGAACGTAACTCGCTTTTATCGTTTGGTCGAGGGTTTTATAATGGAATGGAGTAGAATGGAATGAGATGGAAGCGGAAGGTTTCATATTATAGTAAAACTTCTATAAATGAATATTTTTAGGACCTAAAAAATTATTATCTTATACAAAGTTATTAATTTATCGATAAATTAATATTGATTAATTTATAAAATAATTTTTATTTTGTACATTATATTTGTCAAATTAAACAATTAATTTTTTTTCCGTAACTAAGAAAAGAAAATAA
>JANIJH010000225.1:76422282-76442901 GCA_024520975.1 Erythroxylum areolatum | reverse complement strand
ATACACCAAAGCATGTAACAATAGGATCAGAAAATATACTTAATATTGATTGTGTAACAAATCCCGAAGAAGCAATCTTTGATTGCTCAAATAAAATACAATTATTATTACACATTGAAAAACCTTTCGGAAATACTCTTCAGAAAGATTCTTTATAGAACTTTATCATTTATAAAACATCAAGTATAGTTCAAAAATTTTTATTAGATAATGAAGAATATTGAAGAATACCGATCATTATAAAAATGCAATTATTGATAGTGTAGCATTTCATAACATAACAATTGAAATCTTTAATGAATTTATTAGGAAAGATTTACTTTATCATCAAGAGACAACTGCTAATGCTGAAAGAATACTTTTTTAAAATATAAATCACACAAAATAAAACAAAATATATTAAATAATTAATAATAATATTTTTATATAATTACTAATAATTATATATAATTAATAATAACAACCATTTTAATATATATAATAATTATTTATTATATATTTCATTTCATTCTATCAATCTTTTAAATAATATTTTATTACATTATATTATAAACCTTATCATCAAACAAAATTTTATTACATTACATTAAAAACTATAACTTTTCAATATAGATAACTTCTCAATATGTTACATTTAACTCTATTATAAACGGTACAGAACATCAGTCGCACTTACTGCTCTGTATCTCTTCCGGCGCCAATATAAACTAATTGCGAGAAAGGTGACACAACAAAGTTGAGAACTTTGGTGGTAAAAGATGACGAATCTCCCTCAATCCCTCTCTATGAACGCAGCGTTTGGCGGGCCCAGCGCCTCTGTTCCGTCCCAAGCCGGAGGAGCTCCGGCGAGCAAGGACCGGAAGATGGCGTCCGCAGAGCATTTGGTTCTTGAGCTAAGTAACCCCGATCTTCGAGAAAACGCCCTTCTGGAGCTTTCTAAGGTGAGAATACGACCCTTTTCGCGCTTCTGTCAACATTTCGCTCTTGGGAAATGAAACAAAACGGTGAAGATTTACGGCAATATTGTCAGATTGTAATCTTGTTTGGGAAGATAGTTCTTTTATTTTGTAATTTTTTTCCTTTTCTTATTGTTATAGGGGAATTCGGTATGAGCAACGTTTGGGATTTAGGGATTGGATATGTGTTTGTATATTATAGGAAGTCGGTAGCTTTTCTTTATAAAGATTGCTTCTTGAAAGTTTGGAATAAAGTTTGTAACTAGTTAATGAACTTTTGCTTTATTTTATGTTTGATTTCGATTAGTTTTTCAGTTTCTGGTTCTGTGCATTGTGTTGCAATCTGGGGTAGGAACGATAGTTCGCATTAAATATAACACCAATTTGTGGCTAGTAACATACTTTCGACTTATAAAATTATCGTGTACATACTTTCGACTTATAAAACTACCGTGTATAAGCATTTTATTTGTTAACTTTGGCTGGCCATATCATTTTCATATACTAGAGCAGGTAATAGAGGTAAGCATTGGTAGATTTTTCTTGCTGGCTTTGGGTTTCAGTTCTTTTGCATTATCAGTTTTTGTTTTCTAGATTAACAGTAGATTATATAATAATCCCTTTTTTATTGGAGATTGAGATATCTGTGCCATCTCTTTTATTGAGATTGATGTATTCCATTTTGAAGGATTTAAATGGATCACCTGTGGGTCGATATCAAGCATTGTTGTATCCTACAACTTAATGTTCCATGGCACACATATCAATAGTATCTAAGGATATTGTGTTTCCAAAGCTATCAACTGATTTTCTTCCGACATATAATCTGAACTCTACCTAATCCCTATAGAAGATTTACTTTGATGAATGTTTTTCTGAGATTTAACTCTAATTAATTTGCTAGCAAGACTCATATAGGATGTGGATCTAAATTAAAGAAATAGTTGTAAATGGTAATTTTTATATCTTTTTACAAGATAAGACAGGGAGCCCAACAAAGAATGCCCTATTGGCACCTATATTCTACTAAGAGTAACCCATCTTTCCCTATAACATACAAGTGATTATGTTTGTGGTTAGGTAAGTGAAGTCAAGGTCTGCATATGTAGATTGTGAATTAAATTGTCTACAAACTGTAGTAATCATTGTCATCAATGAGATTATTTCAAATTTATTTCCTTAGGTGACTTTTAGAACAAGGAATTATTTCAAGATGTGGCTCCTTTTGTGTGGAATTCTATTGGTACTATTGCTGCACTCATACAGGTATGCCTAATGAACTTTTGTTTTTTTCTTGTTTTTATTTTTTTAGAAGAGAGAATTATTTCAAGATTTGGCTCCATTATTGTGGAATTCTTTTGGTACCATTGCTGCCTTGCTACAGGTATGCTATTTATAGTAAAGTTGCCTATTTACAGTCTCCCACTTTCCCTTGTTTGGTTCAATCTTGTGTTTTTCCATTCTCTAGTAAGTTTGATTTCATAGAAATTATGCAAAAGGTTAGATCCTTATCAATGTTAGAAAGTACTCTCAGTTTCTGCAATTCTCATATCCAAGCTGACAAGAAACTAAAAAATTGTGGATTACTGCATGATAGGATGAGGGAATGACAGTTTTCTTAAGGTCTAAATTGAATTTGTTATTAGTTCAAACTACTTGGTGGTTTAATAGAATGGTCCTCTATCTTTTGTTGTTGATATAATGCGTTTCACTTCTTATTTAGGCCAAAAGGGCAACTTGAGCCCAAATGTTTGTATGAGAATTTAACTTAGATTTAGACATTGGCACGATAACTTAACTTAGATCCAAACATTTGATAGTGTTAAAAGAGAACCCCAATATTGTAAAAAGTTTGTAAACCCTAAATTAACGGGACCCTAGTTTCTCTTTTGGATTCTGATTGACATTTTTTATTATTTTGTGATCCCACTATGCCAATTGTACACCTCAGCTGGCAAAAGGGGCTCATTAACAGTTTTATGTCTTCTCCTCTCTCCATCTCCTTTTCTCCTCTGTATGGATCTTCCCATCACTTGTGTGGACTCTAAACATGGTCTGACCATTGAGATATTAGACTCTATCAATTGACACCTCAATTCCTTGTCATGGCTTCCCATCTATTTGATTTAGATCTTTTGGACTAAACTTGGGTGATCACTCCAGCTCCACCCATGTTCGATATGAGTACCAGCTCAAAGTAATACCTTCCATTGATGGTGATTTGAGGCCACCACTTCTCTTTAATCTCACTCTGTCACAAGAAAAAACTTGATTTATCCATCTTATTGTTAAGATAAGATATATAATTAGTGAACATACTTCTGGTACACAATAGGTACAATTCCTGTCTTCTACCTGGAAATAGTGTTGAAGGCAGGTTGAGGCATGTTAACGTGTGTTCTTGGAGGATTGCACCAGTCTCCATTTTCACTAGGGAGAATGTAATTTGGTGGGCAGAAGTTTGTAGCAGTGATTGTAATGGATGTACCCTGGAGGCACCACTGAGAGACCTGGGTTGCATCAGAGACTACCTGTTAGCAGCCACCACGACTTGCCATTATTAAATAGAACCATGCTGAGTGCAGCTGCTTTGATTCCATACCCGTCGGATAAATTTTCCATACCCACAAGCGCCGCCTACAAGGCCCACGTAATCCATTTCACAATTAGCTTTGATCACTGACAGTGACATAGCTTTTGAATTACAGATATTAGAGGATGCAAAAGGATATTTAATATGCTTACCCATTGTACCAGAAGCATCACTACCACCATAAAAGGTTGCATAAGCTTGCAGCCAAGCCCCTGATACTAATTCAAGGCTTGTGAAAAGTGGCCCCATATATAGAATGAAGTTTGACCGATACTGGCGAAGATGAATAGAGGAGGGTTGAAGATGGACAGAGGGAAACACAGCCCTAAAACAGACCTAAAACTGTTAGTGGGTCCCTTTTTCGAAAATGGGATGGAACCCATAAAAAATAATTAAAAAATGTCAAGATGTCTAAATTTGACAGAATCACAAGGGAATCTCTGGTTCTGTCAATTTGGGGTTTAAACCGAACTCTTTTACAATGTTGGAGTTCTTTTCGGATGCTACAAAACTTTTGGTCCAAGTTAAATTTTTGTGCAAAATGGCCCCTTTTTCTGTTGACTAGGGATTTATTTTTTAAGCTTTCTAAATGGTTGTCTGCAAATTGTTGGACTGATTGTACATCGAATTAGAGGTCACGAGGAAAGTTAACACGCACACACACTGGTAATTACTACTGTTTCTTTACTAACAATATGTTTTTTCAAATATCTTGTCAATGTTTTTGATTGTTAAGGTGCTTGACTTATGTTTTTCTGCATCTTTATTTCTCACTTCCAGGAGATAGTTTCGATATACCCTGTTTTATCACCACCAGCCCTGAGTCCTGTACAATCAAATCGTGTTTGCAATGCTCTCGCCCTTCTGCAGGTCAAATGTTCTCTTTCTTCTTATCCATTATATATTATATTTTAATTCTGCAATTATCTTGGCCTTTTACGTTCTTTTGGTTATGTATGTTTTCTTTTATGATTTGAGAGGAGAAGGTCTCCTAGTTCCTTTGAAGGAACTATATTGCTGACATGCCTCATGTCTTAGATGAAGTTGACTGTTAAGGGTTCAATGTAATTAATTGTCACTGCTTTGCCTATATCACTCGTTGATATTTTGCCTATTGATGATTAAGGCTGTTAGCACAGTCTTAATACTCATTCATCAAATTGGCTTTAAAACTTGAAATGTTTCATCAAATAAAATCAATATTATCTCTTCTATAATTTTAATACAATAACTAAGACAAATGCCATACATCTCTTTCATAATTTTAATACATAAATAAACTGTTTATCAAACATGTATGCTAATGCCATATGTAAAATTTTGACTTCCAACCAGCACACTTTTAATGTCTTAGCTTCAAATCTTCTATTTCTTACCTAATATTTGAAGATCTTTCAAGATCCACTAAGATCTAAGTGAAATATTCAAGTTTCCCTCTTAATTCATGTCCCATGAGCCCCCTCTTTCTAAAAATCCTTCTCTCTCCAGGGTTGTAAAAACTGATCCTCTTTAGTTTTTGGATGAAACAATCTATTTATAATTAGTAATACAGCGGCTAACCTCTGTATGCAGCTAATGGAAAAAACCATTTCTGTTTTGCTATCTATGATGAACCACCTAAACAGTGGTTAATCTTGCCTTGGCATTAACAAGGAGGCCAAATTAGACTTTGGTCATTTCTTACGAATTATAGGTCCTTTTAACATTCCAATGCTGCTCAAGTCTCCTCAAACCAGTCTTCTTAGGGAAAGTTATGTCAAACAACAATTTAGTAGACCTTGAGATTGAGCTAGTAAGTTATTTTCCTAGACTTCTCTCAACTTGACACCATCGAAACTCACTTATCTCGTCTTTTACATCAAGAATACCAAAATTGCCTTATCCTAGTACCCACAAAAATCTCCTTATATTAGCACATAATTCTCATTCAAGTCTATAATTCTTTCACTCATTAATGAGAACATCTCAAACATCATCAATATCTTATTCAACCTTTCTTAATACACAGACATATACACCATTCTACCATATATATATGCATATCTAATAACAACAATGACTTGTTACATAACATTCATTTAACACCTTACTGAAGTTGAGATTTGCGGGTCTTACATTTATGTTTGAAAGTATCATGAATACTGGTTCCACATTTTATGTTTTAACATTTTCTGCTATGACGAGTCTGATGGTTCAGACAGTAATTTGCTAACATATCTGACGTTTTCTCTGTTTTCTTGTTTGTGTGTACATATGCTTGTTGACATTGTAAAGTAATCTTGATTCGTTAGAATTGATGTTTCTTAATGTTCATGTACATACAGTGCGTGGCGTCTCATCCAGACACAAGGATGTTGTTTCTGAATGGTAGGGTTCTTCATCCTGTTCTCAGATCTATATTGGTTAAGAAGCTAAAATGTTCCTTTGTGATTGCAGAATATCCTTAGATATTGTTTTTTGAAAGGATTGTATAAACCTTCTCCAGTGAGATCATGCACCTCGAACTAATATGTTAAACACATCCTCTTTGCAGCTCATATACCATTATATCTGTACCCTTTTCTTAACACAACTAGCAAGTCAAGGCCTTTTGAGTATTTGAGGCTTACCAGTTTAGGTGTCATTGGAGCCCTAGTGAAGGTACTCAATCATCGCCAGCATTTGCTTAACTAGTTCCCTTGTCACTTCCTTTCCACTTAATGGTGGAGTGTGTTTTTCCTTCCATTTTCTTTGGTTCATTAAACATCATGTTCTAATGAAAAATTCATCTCGTCTTTCGAAAATTATGTGCACGAAAGGTTATATCAAACTCCTCTCTTTTCTTTACCAGGTTGATGACACAGAGGTTATAAGTTTTCTTCTATCAACTGAGATTATTCCACTATGTCTTCGAACCATGGAAATGGGCAGTGAATTGTCCAAAACAGTTGAGTACATTTGCCTTTTCCTTAATTGTTTTCACTTCTACTTGAATCATTTTCAGGTACATGCTAGGCTTTTTCTTGACCCATGTCCCCATGAATATGATTGAAAGGTTCATCAATTTATCTCTTGTGATGAACAATTAGCAGCAAGCACATTGTTATCTTGAGTTCTATTACTGGTGTCAAATTTTATCTTAAGATCGTGAAATCTGAAACAGAATATCTAGCATATCATCAATTCATCTTTTGTTTACTCTCATATCAAAAACCAGGTTGATCCGTCTACAAATATTGATGGACTATGGATGATGAATATCTTAGTCTCGATCCCTTTGATATGACAGGTTGCCACATTTATAGTTCAAAAGATTCTGTTAGATGATGTGGGGTTGGACTATATTTGTACTACAGCAGAACGATTCTTTGCAGTAGGTCGAGTCCTGGCGAACATGGTTACATCACTTGCCGAACAACATTCAAATCGGTTGTTGAAACACATTATCAGATGTTATCTTCGACTGTCAGATAATCCAAGGTACGTTGCATCGAATCTTAAAAGTCTCCTCCAAATTTTGTTTCTCCTTTTTGCATCTCTTCTTTGCTTTCTTTTTCTTCTTGATTCATTGATCTACAATGGTGTTTTTTCAATTTTCATTAGAATGGTTGTGTTTTTCAATTAAGTTTATGCTTTGGTATTTGGTATTCAGGGCCTGTGATGCTCTGAGAAGTTGCCTGCCAGATATGCTAAGAGATGGCACTTTCAACAGTTGCCTTCGTGTAAGTAGTGCTCATATAGCAATTACTCTCTGATTTTAGATTGCATATTGTCTCAAAATTTCTTACAAGAAGATTAATTTGCCTTCTCTAATACCACTTCCAGGACGATCTGACAACAAGGCGATGGCTGCAACAACTGCTTAATAATGTTGGAGTGAATAGGGTTCCAGCACTTCATGCTGGAGGAGGCTTTGATCATATGCTGGTGAACTAAGCAGATTAATCCATTCAGAGTTCTCACCTAGTCAATTGTTAATCCTATTCCTACTACGAACATCATCTCTATTGGCCTCAACAGTCAATACGAGAGTTAAACAGAGTTTGGAAATGTGATCATTGGTTTGCCATGGAAGCTGGCTTAACCGTGGACATGGCTGTACATATGCAGTGCTGATGTATGTACACAATTCTCTTATCATTTCAAGTTGTTTAATTTGTGGAAATGTAGGAGTGGAGTTGAGGGTTTTCTTTTGGGACAATTAGTTTTGATCTCGGTAATAATGGATTAATTTATAGGGAGTAGTTGAGTAGCGTACTCCTTTAAACAAGAGTATAAAATGTCCAAAACATCCCTCACTCTCTTTTCACATGATGACAATTATAGTGTAATTGCTTCATTATACCAATGTGACTATCTTGTCTGAGGATGTAATCTTACAAAGGATAATGTTGTCTTTTAGTAGGCCTATTTAAATAAAAAAAAAGAAGGCTCTTTAATATTTGGTAATTGAGGTAAACTAATATGCAAAATTACTCATTTATAATAATTTAAGGTTTCAAATATAATTTTTTAATCATAATATTATTTGTTTGTATTATCTGTTGTTTTGGCGTCTTTGTGTATGAGTTAGCTAACGAAATTTGACATACTTTATAAGTTACGTATGAGAAAACCGATTAAGCAAAAGAGAGCAAAGTAAGTTTACTAACAGATCAATATGAATTGTTTCAAATGAAGTATGATTAAAGTATATTGAGCACGTATGCTAGATTTATTAATATTATTAATGCTCTCAAAAGGCTTAAAAAGATCTATATTAATGTTAAAATGGTAAGAAAGATGCTTAGGTCACTTCGAAGGATAAGGGAAGCTAAAAATGTTGACTATATAAAATTGAAGGGCCTAACAATATTTTGAGAAACTGATTAGATTTCTTCTTACGTACGCAATGAGTTTCCAAGAGATGCAAGAAGAATCAATGCCTCTAAAGAAAAATAATTTAATGATTAAAGCCTCGGAGGAAGAATCAAGCAAAGAGGAAAAGACATCAACTAGTGAAAGCAAAAAAGAAGACATTGGCTTACTTATTAGAAAATTTGACAAGTTCTTGAAGAAAAAATTCCCAAGAATTTTGAGGAAGGTAAAAGTGATATAAAACATAAATCCTCTAATATTACTTATTTTGAATGTAGAAAACTCAGCTATATAAAATCACAATATCATCGACTCAAAGATAACGAGAAGAGAAATTGTAAGAAGGAGAAGAAGGCAAAAAGAAAACACTTAAAGCATCAACTTGGACAAATATGAATCCAAAGGTGAGTATTCAAAAGAAGAGATAATTTATATGTGCTTTACCGCTATAGGCAATGATGAGGTAACATCCAACCCTAATTCTTGTGAAAATGATGGTGACGTTAATTTGACATACAATAAATTAGTTGAGAGCCTTGAAATCATGAGGATGAAAATGAAAAAGTAATCCTCCAAACTCAAAGAGGCTAAAAAAAACCTAGGTGTATGTATGAGTGAGAATGAAAAGTTGAAAAGTGAATTGAATAACATTAAAGCATCCAAAAAAATGTGATTATTAATGACATTAATGATTTAGTGGATTAGGGATTTAGTGGATTAGGGCATGGGAATGAAATATTGAAAAAAAAGGATAGATTCCCTTAAGAACTCTTTGTCTAAGTTTACTAAAGGGAGTGAAAAACTAAAGAACATGCTAGGAGCTCAAAAATTTTCAATGATAGATATGGAATAAGATATAACCATGGAAGTAAAGACAATTCTAGAACCACATTTGTTAGGGAAAAATGTTTGTATAGTAAAGAACTGTTGCCTAATGTGATCAGTGATTATGGAGCATCCATATTCAAGCATATGCATGTACATTCCACATCCAAAAAAATCTAAAATATGTTGATAGAATGTGGAGAATTTGGCCACCAAAGATTTTTATGAAGAGACAATTGTTAAACTAGGTGAAATAGATGAGACAGATGAGAAGACTCTAATGGATTGTAAACCCAAAAATAATTTTCATTTAGATCTCTCATAAGTAATGCTCTATATAAGGTAGTTATTAGTTTATAATTTAAAAATATGCAATAACTTGCATTTATGTGTGATTCAAGTATAAATCATTGGTGATGATTGTTTGGGTTGGATTATGAAGAAGGTGTTCAATAATTATTTTTAAAGTGTGAACCTTTGTACTTAGAATTAAAAGATATATAAAAAATAAGGTTATTAAGATATAATTTATATTAATTGCGTAATAATTTTTCTAATTCATTAAATAAGAATAAGATTTTGCTCAATGAAAGATAATTATGTATATTTAATGGAAATTCAATATGATAAAGATCCTCTCTTTTTTTTCTTGATTGACTTTGTGTGTTTTAAGTCTTTTTAAATTTTTTTGATAATTCTTGATTGATACAATCACTCATTACATGTTTTAATGTTTAAATTTGAGTTTTAAAGTTGTTTTTTTTAAGCTTTCTAGAGCATAATGGTTAACTAATATCTTATTGTGATCGACAACTGTAACCAAAAATCATGTTTTCTACCTTTCTAATGAGTTTGTTCTTTGTTGGATCACTTGTCTAGTCACCTAGACAACCACATTGGTCGACCAGTATCCTTCAGTGATCGACCAATTTCCCTTATTCTGAGACTCCTTTCTTTCCCGAAAGATTGAGGAGAGTTTGTCACCATCCTTGGTTGATAAATAACCAAAATAACTTGTTCGATAAACTTCATTGATCAATGCCTCTACCACTCACTTTTGCTTTTCTGGAAATATCAATACTGGTTGACCAGTCAAGTCATATAGTTGACTAGTTCTCCTACTTTTAATCTCTCCTTTGCATTTTTCTTATATTATCATATTTTATGTTTATATCCTTTAAAATTCCAAATAATTCACTCTTTTCCTTGAAAACAACTTTCTCCATTACATAAAAATCTCATTAAATTACATCAAATTGAAAAATTGTCATTCTTGAATTTTATATATGGGATTTTCAAATTTTTTTCTTATTTGAGATTTTTTACATTGATTTCTTCATAATTAAATTGTGAAAGGAGTTAAGTTTGTTTTCCTTTATAATTATGTTAATACTTCTTTAACTTTGTTCAATTTTGGTATTTTGGACATTTTTTTCATCTTTCTATTTTTGAAATTTTGGGTTTTTACAAATTATACACTTTAAAAAATTGATTGAAAGATGTTGCAATTATTTTTTATTTGTTATAATTCTAACCTCTAATACTATCAAAACTTGCCCTTTGTGATTTAATTGAATCTTTCAACTTAGGTGCAATACTAAAATTAGGAACTTTTTAAATTAGATATAATTAGGATTGTTTGTATCAAAATTGACCTTTTATTTTAACTCCCTAAATATTTGATAGCAATCTTTAGTGACAATTTTAATCAATATTGACCAAATAAACTTTGATTTTCTTTACTAAGTTAATTGAAACATGACACTTTACTTTTTGCACTTTTAGATAATGATTTCTTTTTGATGATTTTCGAAAGGGAAAGAAAGCTTGGTAATATTAGATTAGGGGGAGTAATAATATTCAAAGAGAGAGATGAAATTTAGGGGGACTAATTATTTTTTCATGTGATTTGTTTGAGTAAATTTATATTACCTTAATGTATGTATTTTTTTTAATTTTGAATATCGTTTTTGTTATTGATATTGAATTATGCTATTCATATTAAATTATGTTTTATGCATAAATTAAAGGGGAACTAATTACTATCTTGACATTTGTTTGTGTGCTCAATTTTATTATTTTCTCTAATATCACAAATGTCTTGTCATCATAAAAAATAGGAGATTATTGAACCAAGATAGGTTCCAATTAGTATTTTGATCATAAAAATATATAATTACTACTAGTGAATTTATTATTTTGATAAAGAATAATATAAGAACAAATTGAAGTCATAAACTTAAGAAGATAGCTTGTGAAGTTGATAAAGAAATGTTAAAATTTACAAATATCGAAATGAAGATCAAATCAAGAACAAAAAAGGATCAAGGCTTATCAAGTTTATTCTTCAGCTTGTAATATTAATTGTAATCTCACTTTGTTAATTTGATGTTCTAAACTGCTCATTATGCATAAAACATTTCATTGCATAAGCCTTTATATTCATCAAGAGGCATTAAAGCTTTTATTTTTAATATAAAAGCTTCTTGATCTTTCAAATAAATTTTAGGGAATACTTGTGGAAAGTTTAATTCATAATTGTGTTAATAAAATTAAGTTTGAGCATTTGAAAGTGTTAAGATCATATTTTTGGAGTGACTGATCGACTTTTATGAGTTAGTGGTCGACTAATATAGGTTAAAATAATTAAATTTGATGTATCATAAGTTTGCTATAACAATAGTTAATGTGCTATTTGACTAATGTGTCATATTAGTTAACCAATATGCTTATTTCTACTGATGTTTCATTGACTAGTGAATTGAAGCTTTTAGTAAACTAATGCACTGTATATAGCAGTCATAATGGTTGGTTTTTTGGCTCCAACTAATAGTAGGAGCCTAAAACACTATAAATAGGTGTTTTCTCATAAGTTTTAGCATCAATGAGGTTTTGAGTGTTGTATACACACATTTCAAAGTATTTTCAATCTTTTGACCATTATTGTATCATATTTGTGAGAGTAAGTCATTTTAGAGTTATCAAATGATAAAGTGAGAAACTTTGAATTATAATATTTGGCTTGGGGAATATATTTTTGTACTTGGCGGTGATTCAAGTGAGGTTGAATTTCCTCTTTACCTTGGAAGAAGATTGTAAACAAGGTTCTTCTTTACGGAGAAAAATTATATAAAGGTTATTCTTCGCCTTGAAAGAAGTATAATGGAATTCTAAAAAGAGTCTTGAGAATGGATATAGGCAATAGTTGTTTGTAAACTACCATAAATCAATTTGCATTGTCTCTTCCCTATTCTCTTTAAATTATTGGTAAATTATTTAATTAATTTATATTAAGCAAATTTCTCATCCTTATTTACATTGATTATTGTTAATTAAGTACATTAGTTAAAAACTTTTTTGAATTTTTTAAACACCCAATTAACCCCCCTCTTGGGCTTCAATTTGGGATTAATAACTAATAATTGTGTTATTGATGGTGTTAAAGTAAGTGTTACTAATGGTGTTGATAAGCATGTAAATGTTCGTGGTGGAACTTCAATTGTTTGTGCAGTTAATGGAGGTAGTGGTGGTTAAGCTACTAATTGTTCTAGTGATGAGAAACTAAACATTGAGCATGAGGAAGGTGGTAAGAGTGCTTATATTATTGAAGAACTTGGTGAGAATGAAAAATGAAAATGAGGCTATAGCGTGAATTTTTGATTGAGTTAGAATTTGAAATGACAAAGATGATATTGAGCTATAAGTTGTCAAAGCAAAATACAAAAAAGGAAGCATAAGAAAAGAAAGGAATATGTGGTTGGTAATGAAGGTGAATATGAGGCTATGAAATTGTTTGAAGCCTATAAAAGTGAAAAAGAAAATAGATATAAAGGAGAGGGGTTTGATTTTAATAAAGAGTTTGAGTACTTTAAAACGTGATCCATGTAATACCATATAAATTCAGGTGAGGATGTGAACAATGTATTGATAAGTAAGAAGACAATCCTTTATTTATAATCCAAAATATAGTATTCTACATTGGATAGTAGGTTTAAAGTCTAGAAATCATAAAAAGGTCAAAACAGTCTTTAAAATTTTTATCAAAGTTTAATTTGGTTCTAAACGATTTAAACGAAACCTTAACATGAATTTTTTTTATTTGGATCTTTCACTTTAACATAAAACTAAATTAAATTTAAAAATTCATCACTTTAACATAATTAATTTATGTTAAATTTTCAACATGAATTTTATTATTTTTTATCAAAGTCATCACTTTAACATAAACCTTGACAAACAATTTAATTTGTACTTTCATATCCCATCATGTGTAGTAGCGGGGGAGATTCTCTGTTCCACTTCCCCTATGCCAACTCTGTTTCACCCATTCTCATCCACACAGAGATCCTCACACAGAGTGGAACAGAAATGTGCGGATGAAAATGGGTAGAACAAAGTTGGCACAGGGGGAGTGGATCAGAGGATCTCTGTGTGGATGAGAATGGGTGAAACAGAGTTGGCATAAGGTGAAATGTGTTGATGAGAATCGGTGGAATAGGGTTGGCACAAGGGGAGTGGAGCAGAGGATCTGTTCTTGTGGAGTAGCTTAGTTGCAGTTGCATAATATTTAAATAACGAGAAATTTGTATGTTCAGTTAAAGTTGCAACTGTAGGTGAAGGACATGCAAAAGAGAAAATAAAGTAATAAGCAAGCAGAAAACCTTTTCTGTTGTTGATCATATAAGTATTGAAGGATGTGAGATGAGATCTTCTGAGCTCATAACCCAGTTCTAACTTTGTGCCAAAAGATCTCATCCATAAATTTAAGAAATTGATATATGAAAGTTCTATTGATAGAGCTTAGAAATTGATATTTTGAATTTTAATTTTCCTTTATTAGGGGCAATTTTTGGTTCAATTTAAAGAATTTATTTATTTATTTAGTAGATTTGGAGTTACAAAAAATTAAAATGCTCAATTTTTTCTTAAATAAGTAGGAGAAAATTGACAACAATGTTCTTGACAACTAGATATGGCACATTCATTAATAGTTATAGGTTACATAATTCAAATTTACAATTAAATAATTTAGATTTTCTAAGATTTTTAAATCTTATTATGACCAAATTGTAGAGAAATATGTGAGATGAAATTTTTAGGCCAAAGAATTAAAATAAAGAGATAAAATTCACCTAAAACAATATTTTAAAAATTAGAGTGAAAGTTAAAATGGTAAGATAAGAAGTTAGACTGTCATAAAATCGAATAAAGATTGATAAAATTAAAGAATATGAAAAATGATTGAAAAAGAATTGTCCTTATTTATTGAAGAATTTGAAGTTAATTGAAAAAAGAAGTTGTTAAATGAAAATAATTAAATTTTTTATTTATAAGAACTTATTAATTAATAAAAATTAATCGATTATTAATAAATTGATCGATTTTTAATAACAAGAGTTATTAAAATAACTAGAATCGAAAAGTTAAAAACTGAAAGAAAAAAAAAATTGGACGGCTTAAGATTTTTATGATTAAACTGGACAAATTGGTTGAATTTTTTAATCATCGACTTAAAGAGTGGCACATATGATATATTAAAATAATTAGAATTAAAAAGTTAAAAACTGAATTAAAAAATTAGACAATTTAAGATTTTTATGATTAAACTGAACAATTAGTTGAATTTTTTAATCATTAACTTAAAGAGTGGTACATATCACACGCATCCACACACAAAGACATATATATATATATAAGGACAATGACATTTTGCTTCATTTTCTTCGTTATTTTTTGTGCTTCCTTTCGTCAATAGAAATCAGTGACAAAATATGGCCTTTAGTGGTTGAGTTAATTTTTCTTAGTTGAAAGGAATTGAGACTCTTAGAACTTTGTGTATTATGAGATATTTGAGTTTTAATGCAAATCGTTTTATTTATTTAGATATTGGATTATTCCTCTATTCTTACGTGTTATAATTGTTTCAGTTGCTTTCTAATGCGTTGATTAGTTTGTTGATTGAAATAATCAATTGCTAAATTAAATAGTGAATACATGACTACTGAGTCTCTTTAATCTTTGTAGCAACTAAGGGTTCATAATTTGCCACGTCACAATTCATTAACTCATAGGAAGAATATTTAACTAAATTAAATGAGTTGTCTTGCTTCTTTGTTCCTATTTTTAAAAGATATTGTTTAATTAAATTTTAGATCGAAGATTGATAAATAATAATAATTAGATTATGTATTTGTAATTATTATTATTACTTCAAATATTCATGATGGTACGTAATATTTGTCTTTCCTTATAATTAGCTAATTATAAACATGTAATCTAATTAACTCTTATTGTTTAATAAGATTCATAATATAATTAAATAATTTTAGGAAAAAGAAAGACTACCAAATTAGAATTGTTATTAAACGTGTCCACTTCTGATTGTTAGGAATATTGTTGTCCATTTCTTTTATTTCTCTATCTACACCTCAATTTATTTTTTTAATTTTTTTAAACTCTAAATCTGACAAAAAATACAAAAGATAAGGATTGAACTAAAAATTGTAGACAACAAAAAGGAATTAAGACTCAAAATAACAATCCTCAACAGCTGTGTCATATATAAAGGACATGACTATTTTGCACCTTTACAGCAATAGCATTTAGAACTATGAACGTCGACATTACTAACACCTTATATGTTTTTATCTGTAAATTAATCAACATGACCGTCTATTATCCACTGGAAATTTCCCTGCTACAACGTACGTTCACTTGACTGATATTTTTGGCTTGCAGAGAATCAGCTTGTGTTACTGGACTTTTGGTTTGGATTTTTGAACTAGTGGTTCTTACAAAAGAAATACATTTCTAATTACATGACGTTCCTCGGATGATCGACTATTTGGTACCATGCCTTGCTCTGAATTGCTCAACTGTCAATTGCATCGTACTTCCAAGACAAATCATGCAGCATGGTGTCTCTAATTCCAAGTTATCGTCCAACAAGTTTCATTGCTTGAACAAGTGTCTCCTTGAACCTCACAACGTTAATCCTCATGTTCTGACCATCAACATAAATAGACCTGGCAGCATAATATCCTTGCAAGAATATGGATTTAGGATCAGCAATTACTGGATGATCGCGACCGTATTGATCCAATAGAGAACTCTCTTCTGCCTCAATTTTGTACTCCAAATAGTTTATTCCCATCTTTGTTGTTGGATCACCATAGTAGTTTGCTGACGCCCACTCTAGCCCCAGTGGCACCACTTGCACCATTACTGCGCCATCGGGCAAGAATACCTCATTTGTTAGACCAGCTCCATGTGCTCCAATCATGACACTACAATAGTTGAGTACCTCTGCAAATTTATCTAAATTTGACATCCTGTTAGGCTTCGCGGTTATGACTTGAAATCCTAGTTCCTCCATCATTTCCACCATCTCAATTTCATTCAGGAACTTTCTGGATTTGCGCCTTGATATCAGGACAAGCACCGGTTTTTCAATTTCCGAGACGTGCTTGATCTTCAAATTGTATGATTGTCTGAGAAAATGTCTGAAGTCAAACATTGAGTAGCCTCCAGGAATTTCAGTTCTATTTATGGCTAGATTGTCATGGTATATCAGTCCTATAACAGCTCCTGGAAAGCAATGAACATCTGTATCAGCTGCAGGATTTATGACCTTGTAATGAGACAAGTAGGACATAATCTTGTTGTATTTACTGACCCACCAAGGCTTGAAATCAGTGATGACAAAATGTAGGTGGGATTGGAAATGGCGGCTTGTGAGGAACAATGGGATTATGACCTCATTAATTTCATGGAAAAGGTTTCCTGTGAAGCCGCCTGACGAGAAAATCATTGCAGGGACGTTGTGCGTGTAATGACAAGGCGGTGGTGTACTGTTTCCACGAATTATCTGAAGAGCAGTAACTCTTTCCATGGCAGTCGGATCATCGTTTCTTGCGTATGGCCTTATTTTTTGTTCATCTTTGGCTTCAAAACCTGTGATATAAACCGATAATCCATTGTTGTCTATCCTCACTGGTTTGTTTGCAACACACAAGTCTGTGTGAAGATCGGAATGGCAGGAAAAACCTGTTGTTTCAAGTTGAATTCTGTCTTCACCTGTAGTCAAAATGAAAGTCCTAAATTTTATTTGAAGAAACAATTATTATGGTGTTAATGGAAGGAGAACTCACCTCTTACTAATCTTCTTAAAGGTTGTATTTGCTCTTCCTCTTTCACTTCTGCATAGGTATCTTCTCCATGAACAGTATCTCTCCCATTTGTTAACCTTGGTTTCCCTTCATTTTCAAACAAAGCCAAGTCACCAGAGAAATACATATTGCTTATCACATCATTGGCCTAACTATCAATATTTGCTAATGGACTTACATGACTCAAATGGAGATGATAGTGTGTGAAGAAGTGCAACAACTAGGCAAATAATTGTTGCAGCAAGGGCTAGATTTTTATGCTCCTTTCCCATCTTCTTCAATCTGTAAATCCTGTTGAAGCCTAATTCCCTTCATTTTGATTGTTTGACGTAGAAACTTAAGGAAGACAATTACAACAGAGTATTTGTTGAGCTGTCTATTCTTTTCTATTGTTTATTGAGCAACTAGTAAAGATATCATATTTCATGTATACACTCAACACTTGGCATTTGTTTCTCCCCAATATTAGGCAACTAATGTGCAACTAACGACAGTGATGTTTAGTGAATAGTCTTTGAGTTGGATTCAATTGAAACTTCATGCCTATGGTTGTTGGAGACAGTATTTTTATTAGGTTGACATACAAATGTGACAATTTATATCTAAGATTCTTAAATGGATTTTTTTACCTTAAAATTAATCAGTTAGGTAACAGAGAAAAATCTCTAAATTTTAGAAAACTTCTCTAATCTTTAAAATTGTTGAAAAAATTATTTATAATTTTTAGTTTTTCAAAAACCCCCTACTTCTAGATTTAGGATAAAATAATGACAAAATACATGTGTATCAAATTTAATTTGTTCAAATCGGGTTTAAAAGTTGAGTTAGGTGTTCATATTAATGATATTTGATTAGCTTATATTTAATGTTCATATTACATGGGTTTTGTCTTCATTTGTAAACCGAACTTTAAGAGAATTTTTTTAAAATTAAAAATTGGAATAATTTTTTTTGAAAATTTTAAAAATTCATAGAAAATTTTAATTTCTTCAATTACAGAAGAATCCTACGTATTTTAACCTAAACAATGACTTATAATAGTTTTTCAGTACTTGAATAAAATTGGTCATTTGAACTTGACTAAAATATTGGAGTTACTCTCCAACCTTTTCCTCCTGCAAATCTTCTTGAAACTTTGCACTACAGATTAACTAACTATGCAATATGAAGATAGGTGGCATCTTTTACCTAATATTTTGAACTTATAATTAAAGTATACTTACTGTAGAAAAGATCCAATTAGTCAGTCCATGCTTTGGCATGAATGTGGTAGATGTATACTGAGATATTCAGAAGTGGGATAATGTTGAATCTTGAATGCTTAAACCATGCTCTTAGGCTAGATGCAAAAGGCTGATGAAGCACAAATGAGGTAAAATATCTTGTGACATTAACAATCCTAACCTAGCACCCACATTAAATAATTAATCGTGGAAAGATTATTTTGATACCCAACTATATAGTCAGGACCTGAGCCAATCAAAGGTCTTGAGCTCACATGCAATGAATTGATCCATGTAACTGCTATTCACTATTTTATATTAATAATATATAAACCCTTGAGGGTGGTGTGCATTGTTTATTGATCGAAAAATGGAACGATATCTAAATACCGGCCGTAGGTGTTAGTTCGTACCATAATTTTTATAAATCTGAGGACTGTTTTGCAAAAAACAAAAAAAAACCCCTAAACCCTCTACCCCTAATGCCCGCACTCATCCTTTGCTAATTTGATTCTCTCTCTCTCTCTCACTTACCTCACACCTCCATTCTCTCTCTATGTCACGCTCTCGTCTCGTCTCCACTCTCTCTCTCTCTTATTCTCCTCTCCTTCTCCGGCAATGCTCCTCCCTCTTCGGTGATCAGACAACCACAAACCATCGTGCCACACGACTGTCATCTTTGGATTTTCCTCCACCACAAGAACTCGCACCACCAAGCCTCATCCAGACCTCTATCAGGCTTCAACCCTCCTCCACGACCACCACCGCACCACGCCACCATCAGCTACTCTCCTCTTGTCCTCCACACATCCACAGCTGCCGGATCTAGAATAATACCATATCTAATCCCAACCTGACCTGAAAATCGATTATGAATTTGTTTGGGTGTGTTTTCACTTTTCAATTGAATTTTTCTGCTAAATTGCGTTTGTGTTGTGATTGTGAATGGGTTGGACTTGGAAGTTGGAATGAATTTGTGATTTGTCATTGGTTGGATAATGGATTGGATTTGGAATTGAATGAAAGGAGCTTGGTTTTGGTTCGTTGTTGTGGTTTGGTTGATGGTACTTGGTGCCTTGATTTATCTTAATTTTTTTGGTCATTGAAACTTTGAAATGCAGGGCATGCATTATGCATGATTTAAAAGTTAGAAAGTCTTTCAACTTAACTTAAAACTTAAAATCGAGAATGTGAATTAAAAAGAATTTAAAGTAAATAATTAATTGACATATTCTTAATATTATTGAAATGGTATTTAAACATTAGGTAAATAATTAATTGAGTATAATAATAATTTGATTGTGGTCTTGTGGAAGAGCCTAAGAGGAATTACATAAGTTTTGTAATTGTAATTTTTATGGTAAAATTTATATCTCTAAGTTGTCTTTAATCTTTATCCCAAAATTAGTTCATCCCATTAAGGATTCAAGTCTCTTGCATATTCACCTTTATTTATCCCAACATTAGTCCATCTAATAGTCTTTGCATATTCAAAATCTTATTTTCTTATTATTCCATTTTTATCTCATTTATAGTACCTTGGCATTATATCTTCGAATAAGTGTGAAAGTTTTTTAGTTCATCTTAACGAAAAAATTACTCAGTTTATGCTTTCCATTTCAAGATATTTATTAAAGGCAATGATGTTGATGGCAATAATCATATTCCTGAAAAAACAAGAATAAAGATGAACGTAATAGGTGAAATTAACGATGTTTAAGTCATGACTTGAATTTTTTGATTCGTTGAGCAATCATCTTAAATCTTCGAATGGTACTTCAATTTTAAATTTAGCATGAATCTACTACTCTTCAATAGGAAAGTCTATCTATTTCTAAATTTTTCTCTAGTTTCATGAATCTTTACTTCTTTAGGCTTAATATAAATAGTTAAAGACATTATTATGTTGCATTGCCTCATGAAGGACTTAACAGTTAGCATTGCTAATTTTGTTGATGAAACTACTAAAGGATTAATTTCTTACAAAACTAATATCTTCATTTTTTGTTACAAATAAA
>JANIJH010000225.1:76248922-76261597 GCA_024520975.1 Erythroxylum areolatum | reverse complement strand
TCGGGGACTTCGACAGCTTCGTTGTTGAACCGAGCGATAAACTCCCGTAAACTTTCATTCCGTCCTTGGGTCAACTGTATCACTTCCAAAGCGGTCTTCTGCGGCCGCTTACTTGTGGCGAACTGGTTGAGGAATAGCAACCTAAAATTCTCAAAGCAAGTGATACAGCTCGGAGGTAAGCTATTGAACCATCCTCGAGCTCCCTCTTGAAAGGCCGTACAGAAAGCCTTACACTGGATGGCATCCGGAACGCAATGTAGGTTCATCATCGACTAGAAGTGCTGCAGATAGTCTAGGGGATCGGTCTTTCCAGTATATTTTTTAGATGTCGGTATTTTGATGCTGGGCGCCGGGAGACTATCCAAGATCACCGGGATGAAGGGAGAGCTATACTGTGCTGATGGATGACCCGGGCGGGAGTTCATAGCCACATTGATCCGATCATCCACGATTTTTTCTAGGGCTTCAGCAGAATGGCGATCGGCCATGATACCAATCTGCCGTGCGGGTGTCTGCTGTTGTTCCTGCTAAGATTGTAAAATTTGACGGATTAAGAGATCAGCCACTTCTTCGATCTGTTTTCGGGTGAGGGAGGTTTGTTGTGGTGTAGGAGGATTTGCATCCAAGGGGTGCTGAAAATTCGGATGCGTATCGGTTTCAGCATTGTCCTCCAGGGCTACGCTCTGTTCCTCTTGATCTGGGTTCTGAGGTTGTGGTTGATCATTCGGGTGTGGAGACTGTATGCGGGAACCATGATGCGTTAGCGGAAGAGTGGCAGGTAATTGCAAGCCTATCCGCTGTAGCGCAAGTGCCGCGACAGCGGCTATGTTTGGGTTGGCTGCTGCCGCCTGACTGATCTGTGTGTTTCTCGACGTGGTGCCCTGATGTCGAGCCCCACGGTGGGCGCCAATTGGTTCTGTCGGATTCTGGCGAGGCTGTGCATTACCGCTTGGATCCATGAGATTCACTGACTCCGATTGAGATATACCTGCAAAACAATGAAGGCACGTCAGGGGTTGTTTCTCGATAAGCCCTTCCGACGCTCAAGTCAGTCTCTTGAGAGAGTTTTGGAGGCTAGTGAATAAAGAATAGTAGGGTTCTTGGAAATCGTACCTTTTTCATGATGAGGTAATCAATTTATATCTGACAAATACCTGTAGGTTTAGGTCTTCCCTTTCAAGTGGGTAGCCGCCATTTATGAATGGGTCGTCTATGTTCGGGCCTGGGCCTGGGCCTGGCACGACCAACCCAACCACGATGGAACAAACTATTTTGATAACTTCCCAATTTAAGAGATTTACAAACATCAAGTTAATCCAAGCCCTTACTTGACTTTATTAAATAATTTGTTCAAAATGTATGATATGTATAAATTATTTTATTTTACGTATGTAATATGTTTTTTCATCGTATTCAAAAACTAATGGATTTTACAATAAAAAAAAAAGAATCATAAACATAAATATGCATACGTTCTCCATTACTCGAAATCAAAGCTTTCTATGTGTACCGGAACGGTTAAGCAAGCATCGTCCGTAGTTTCTGCTAGTGGTTTAATTCGTGACTAGCATGGACAGTAGTGTGGAAGGTTTCTACATCACATTGGAAGAAGTTCACCACTTACGGCTGAACTCTGGGGAGTCCACTCGGGCTTCATTCTGGCTTGGTTGCTAGGGTATCGTCGTATCATGATTGAAGTAAATTCCTTAGAAGTCATTAATCTTCTATCGTCTTCCTCTACAGAGATTGACGTAAATAATTTTTAGTTGACAAGTACCCGCAGGTTACTTCAAAGAGATTAGGAGGTGCAACTTCAGCATGTGCATCATGAAGGGAACCAGTGCGCGGATAACCTGGCAACCATCGCAATCCTAGCCAGCTTAGGCATACATATTCTTCAAGAGTTGCCATTGCCAGTTCAGGTTTTTATTCACAAGGACAAGCAAGGAGCAGTGTACCGTAGAGCCATGCGCTAGCTAGTTTGTATAAGTTTTGAGTGTTTTCCTCTGTAAACAAAAAAAAAAAAAAGCTTTCTACATGCATCCCATTTCAGATAATTATCAAGCCTTGTTTACCTTGCCTTTCTTAATTAGGGATGCTAATCCGACCCCGGCCTGGTCTGAAATCAACAGGTCAAGTCCAAGTTATCCAACCAATGAGCTGGTATTGCTTGGCCTAATTGGGTTATGGGTAGGACTGGACCAAACTCAATCAAAAAGTGATAAAACGACATCGTTTTTTAATTTTTTTAAAAAATCGAACCCATGGCTTTATCAAAAGTGACAAAACAACGTAGTTTTTTTTTTCACTTTTTAAAAAAATGATAAATTGAGTTAGGCTACAAACAGGACAGCCTCGACCCAATCAAGACACAGGCTTACCCGCAATTGGATCGGCCTGAGCGAGCTAGGGCCATTGTCATCTCTACCAAATGTTAAAGAAATGAATTAAGAATTTGAGTCTTATTAATTCTCTAAAATTAGAATTTCATAAATTTCAAGAGTTTAAATTTTTGTCATTTAATTTTAAATTAGTATTTTATGAAATATTTTATTTAAAATGTTATTTACAAAATATTATATTGCGAGTTTAAATATTGGTGCTGTGGAATTTTTATTATAAAATTTTTAATAATTATGAATTTCTTTTTTATTTTATTTTTTATAATTATGAAATACTTTGAAAAATGTGGAAGACAATAATTGAATAGCCTATGTGGTGGTGGTGAGGCATCGATGAAATGAGCACCTTGGCTCCTATTTAATCTCCGCTCCAACTGTCTACTCAAATCTCAATCAACTTCATTCACAAGCACACCCGTGATCGGGATCTCTCATTCTAAAATCTGCCCTTGAGAAAGAATAATCCAAAGTCCAGAAAAATGGATGACCTCCCAAAATGTGACGCAAACTACGTTCCTCTGACACCCTTAACTTTCCTGAAGAGGGCCTCCAAGGTTTATGCCAACCGTACCTCCGTCGTCTACGATGGCACTCGCTTCACATGGCTCCAAACCTACGATCGGTGCCGCCGCCTCGCAGCCTCACTCCGGTCATTGAACATTGCAAAAAACGATGTTGTAAGTATTTTTTGAAAAAGATCTAATGTCAAACATGTTTGGAAGGCATAGATAAAAGACTCCAACTAAAGTTTTCTCGTATATATATAGGTTTCTGTGCTTGCACCAAACATCCCAGCTATGTACGAGTTGCACTTTGCGGTGCCTATGGCGGGGGCTGTACTCAACACGATCAACACCAGGCTGGACTCGGAGAATGTAGCTACCATTCTCCGCCACTCTGAAGCAAAACTCTTCTTTGTGGACTACCAGTACGTGACTTTGGCTGGAGAAGCTCTTCAAATACTGACTGAGTCAGGAGTTAGCCCTGGTCCTGTCGTGATTGTCATCGATAACATCGACTCTCCGTCAGGTTTCAGACTAGGAGACTTGGAGTACGAGCAACTTGTTGAGGCTGGCAATCCGAACTACGTCCCTGAAGAGATTCAAGACGAATGGGATCCAATAGCCTTGAACTATACTTCAGGCACAACATCTCAGCCTAAAGGAGTTGTTTACAGTCACAGAGGCGCTTACCTTAGCACACTAAGTCTGCTTCTAGGATGGGAAATGGGAACAGAACCTGTATACTTGTGGTCCCTCCCTATGTTCCATTGCAACGGCTGGACTTTCACGTGGGGCATCGCCGCACGCGGTGGCACCAATGTCTGTCTCCGGAGCATCACCGCAGGCGAAATGTATCGCAACATGTCTCTGCACAAAGTCACTCACATGTGCTGTGCGCCTATCGTGCTTAACATCCTCCTTGAAGCAGAACCCAATGAACGCCGCAATTTCTCTTCTCCTGTTCAAGTCCTCACTGGCGGTGCACCTCCGCCTCCGGCATTGCTCGAGAGGCTTGAGCCACTTGGTTTCAACATCACACACGCATATGGCATGACTGAGGCCACAGGACCAGCTCTGGTCTGCGAGTGGCGAGACAAGTGGAATTGGCTTCCAAGCAATCACAAAGCCGAACTCAAGGCTCGACAAGGAATTAGCATACTGACCCTCGATGATGTTGATGTTAGAGACCCCCACACATTGGAGAGTGTGCCAAGAAATGGCAAGACAATGGGAGAGATTGTTCTACGAGGAAGCAGTATCATGAAAGGGTACTTCAAAGATACTGAGACCACATCCAAAGTGTTTAAAGATGGCTGGTTTGCTACAGGAGATGTTGGTGTGATACACCCTGATGGCTACTTGGAAATTAAGGACAGATTAAAAGATATAATTATCTCTGGAGGTGAAAACATTAGCAGTTTTCAAGTCGAGTCTGTTCTCTGCTCTCATCCAAGAATCCTGGAGGCTGCTGTAGTGGCAATGCCACATCCTCGTTGGGGAGAGACTCCATGTGCTTTTCTTACTATTAGGAAGAACTCGAATGACAACACAGATGATGTTACAGAAGCAGACATCATTGCTTATTGCCGGAGAAGGCTCCCACATTTCATGATCCCAAAGAAAGTGGAGATCATGGATGATATACCAAAGGGCAATGGGAAGTTCTTGAAAGTGAAATTGAGAGATATGGCGAAGAAGTTGGCAATGTCTGAGAATAATCCACCTGGTGATTTGTCTGAAAATCGTGGTAAAGTCGACACGGAGACATCAGGATCTAAGCCGCTAAATCCTCCTCTTGGGATCTCTGCTACTTCCAGATTGTGAGATCTCTTTTTGAGTCTTTAATGGAACAACTTAAACTTTTTTTATTGAACGTGTGCCGTGCTGCTCGTAATTTAATGCAGTTGGTTTTCTCGTTTGTGTGGATTAAAGTTTTTACGTGAATGTTTGGTGGTTGGAACCGGCCTTTCGCCGGTTAGAATTAGAGCTGAATTTATTGGCAGCATACTATCTTATTTTTTCAGTGGTGAACCGTTCTTAGGCTTTCCACTCAATTATTACGGTTATTCACGAACTACTTGTACGGAATTGATCTATTATTTATCGTCATGTTTATCGAGAAAATAATAGATGTGCGGATTGTCTAACTATCCATATAGTTCTTTCGGATATTGGTTTTATTGTTTTTGATTTTACACCTATCAAGTACCACTGTATCCTCCTAGAGGATCTAGTAGGACTTTGCTTCTCTCAACTAGTATTGTAACTTTTCTATATTTCCCCTTTAATAAAAAAAAAGAAATAATCATATGACAAGTGGTGATAATTTTTAGTGATCCTTACAATTAAATAAAAAATATATTTATTACTTTTATAATATTGATAATTATCTATATTTACAAAACTTTGAAAACGAAAGTTGTGGATAATAATAAACTTTAGTTATCATTATAATTGAATAAAATGATTATTGTAAAATGGAATGAAGAGCCACTGCGCTCCTCCACCCGTCGGCGGCACAGGATCACCTGTGCCAATCAACTTGCTCCCGTCCTTTTTTAACCATATTTGTGCGAGTTTCACATTAATGTAACATGGTTAGAACAGGCTTATGGAAGCAGACCTTCTGTTCCTGCCCGTTGCCCTGTCTCTGTAAGCTAAATGGAAAATTTAAAATAAAATACATTAAATTTCACGTAATTATAGTATTTACTTAATTTTATTTTTTGATTATTGGTCTTTGTAGACTGATAATTAGGAAAATAAATTACAATCATCAATTTATTACAATTCCAATTATTTTTATATTAAATTTAAATTATAAAATAGTTTTTAGGAAGTCATAAAATTAAAGGGAGTTTTAATATTTCTACCCTTAAAACTAATCGACTATTTAACTAACAAGTTTTAACATGATTTTATTCCATTTAATTACTATTTGTATGCTTATGCTACGAAAAGATTTTGTATTTATTAAATTATTAAGTCAACATAGTTTTTGTACACAGTTCAAATCGCAAGGCCAACTCTAACCCTTTATGGCAATAAGCAATGGTAGAAGAATTGCAAATGGTGAGGCCAATAAGCAATGGTGGAAGAATTGAAGGCTCTCTCCAACACCAACACTTGGGACTAATTTAACTTACATCTAGATAAATATGTTATTTGCTGTAAATGGGTCTATAAAATCAAAACGTGAAATGATGGATTAATTGAAAGATACAAAGAACGATTGTTGTAAAGGGTTTTACTTAAGAATATGACATTGCATATGAGGAAACCTTCACTCCAGTCATTTGCGTGACTTTAGTCTGCAGTCTTATTGTAATAGCAGTCAGCAAGCATTGGGAATTATTTAAAATGGATGTCACTAATGTTTTTCTCAATGGTGATCTTCATGAAGTAGTAGTATATATGTAACCTTTACTTAGGTATACTTATTCACCTAATGAAGTTTGTTGTCTTCGCAATGCTTTTTATGGTACTAAGAAAGCTCCTCGAGCACACATTATAAAATTTAGTTCCACCATCAACCGTCTTGGCTTTATGTCCACCTCTTATGTTCATGCGTTTTTTATCTGTAAAGCAGATCAAGGTGTACTCTTCTCTTTCTATATGTTGATGACTTGAAAATGACTGGTAATGACACTTAGTGAATTGCTTACCTTAAGTCTCGTCTTCGTTAATAATTTGAAATGAAAGATTTAGTTCTCCTGAGTTATTTTTTAAAGTCTTGAAGTCTCTTTTGATGATTCAAGATACTATTTATCTCAAGCCAAGTATGTTACTGATCTTATCTCTCATGCTAGCCTTACAGACACTAAGATTACTGGCACTTCACTTGATTCTAATGATCATATCTCTGCCACCGTTGGAACTCCTCTAAGTTATGTTCCACTTTATCGACAACTAACTAGTAGTCTTATGTACATTGCTGTTACTCATCCAGGTATTGCTTATGTTGTTCATGTTGTTAATCAATTCATGTCTAAACCTCACTCACTATTATGTTATTCTATGATAATTCGATACATTTGAGGAATCATATTTTATGAACTTCACTTTAGTCATTAATCCTCATAGGACTTACATGACTGGGTTAGAGATCTAACTGATCATCGATCTACTACTAGCTAATATTTCTTCTTGGCACATCTCGTATTTTTTGGTGAAACAAGAAGCAAACAATTATCTCTCGCTTAAGCATTGAAGTAGAATAGCAAGCCCTACTTGACATTACTTCTAAACTTTTATGGTTGCGATGGTTACTTCAAGACATAGGTATCTCCTTCTCTTCAACAGTTCCTCTCTCTTTTGATAATCATAGTGCTATACAAATTGTTCATAATGAAGCCTTTCATGAACAAACTAAACACATCAAGATTTGTCATCTTGTGCATCACCATATGCTTCTAAGAATTATATAACTTGTCTAAATCTCATTTCAATCACAAATTTATAATCTTTTTACCAAATCATATCCACCTTGATGTTTACAAGATCTTCTCTCCAAACTCAAGTTATCGTCTTCACTACCACCTTAAGTTTGAGGGGGATATTAACATTATATATGGAAGTCAAACATCACTATATATTTAGCCTTACTTTTCTCTTAAAATCATGTACATTGATAATATAATTATTTAGTTAATTTTGTTTCTTTAGTTGGAGTTAACTAAAGCGTATAGATAGATAGATGTACATAACATTGGAACATACAGAAATACAGAAAGCCTTCGTCGTTCCTTCTTTACTGTTTATTTCTACATTATGTTTTAACAATCTTAAATCAATTAAGCTAAGTTTCACTCAACATTCCAATCCCATATAATTGGCACATGAAATGAAGTCTCTGTAAGTATATGTTGGTTTATTAAACCACATATATTTGTCTCCTTGGAACCAATTAAGGAGATGACGAGAGAACATGCTTGGCACTTGCTTTTCTAGCAACCCCTTCCACAATTGGATCAGGAAGCTTCTTAAACTTAGTACTTCATCCTCATTTGTCAAAGCAGACATAGATAAGATTATGAGTGTGACCTCTCTTCAATTTACTAGGTTAAGAATGAACATGAATCCACCAAAGATGAGCAATAACCTACTGAACCTTTTAGCTTGAACTAGAAATTGGGTAACATTGAACCTCCACTATAATACACAATTGACAAGAGTTAGAATTATGTATGTAACCCTCATAGTGTGATTATAAGTAATTTGTATAGACTTGGTGAGAGAAGGCATACACTATGACTTATGTAAATTTCAAAACAAAGTAAAATAGGTTATATTCGTGTTTTTTTTTCAACTTAATCATTTTAATATTAATTAAATTGACATTTGATGTAGAAAATTTATTTTACTTGCACCCAACATGAAAACTATAACATCTTACAAGGCAAGCCACATTAGCTCCATTAATAAAGAGTCTAATGATGGACTATTTTTACAAAAAATTTAAAGTTCAAGTATTTATTGTCACTTTTTAAAGCTCAGGCTATAATTAAAAATTTAGTAAAATTTATTTATTTTTAAATATTAACCCATTCATTTAAGAATTACCCTTAGATTATTTCTAGTGGTTATTCTATTAAGACTAGATATTAATAGGATGAAAACAGTAACATATGATATGTATTTCCTTCTTATAAAAGAAGTTATCAATCACGTAAAGTATAAAGAAACTTAAACAATCATACAGAAAAACTTAAACAAACATATGAGTGCCTTTCAAATAATAATTTCAGTTAACTAACTTGATAAAGAAATATTTTAGGATATTATTTACATGTCTATAAAAAATTTTGCTGCAATGATTTTAAAAGTGATCATTTGACTTTAGATCTCTAAAATATCTCATATAAAGATTGTTATATTTGGATATTACTAATGACCTATCTTAGTCGAGGGTAGCTCAATTAATAATCATTGAATATAATATGAATTATATTCATTATCCTAAAGTGATTAGAGAGAACTTTTATTATTCTCGATTAGATTGATTTGAGACCGTTGGCCAAGGTAGAATGATACTTTAAAAATAATCCTCAAATATCATTAATAAAATGAATTACTAATAATAAATAACTAATACGATTAGACTCAAATATAGTAGGCACTAACTATAGACTCCATGTCTAAATGAAATATTATATGATAAAAAAATTGAATTACTTGAAAAAATCATACACAAAAAGATTAGTTAAAACTAAATTGACATTCCTAAAATTTAGATAATCATGATACATTCTTAGATGTCAATCTTGATCCATAGATATAAATTATTTAATTAAAACATTAAAGATAAACAAAAGTAGATTAATTTATCTAATTTTAAATACAATTTATATTTATAATCTATATATGTTGACAACACATTCGGAAAATTAATAAATTACACACAAATAATGGTTGATGAGAGAAAAAGATGACTCATTAAGTTAGCCTTGAATGTAAAGTTTGAGAACTATTAGGATTAAAAATAATATATTCAATAAATTTAATTTTATTTAGACCTAATTTATATTTAATTAAAATTATTTATAATTATAATTATAATTAATGTTTAATTGAAATTATAATTATATTTAAATTGAATTATTGAAAAGGTTCAAATCATTTTATAAATAGATGTAGGCTCTAAATAACCTAACTTTTTTTTCTTGCCTCTCTATAGTACTTATAGAATTCTCAAATCAATTCATTATTAGAGGTTGGCACTTGTACAACTACATTGGTAGTAATAAACCTATTTTAGATATCAATTCGAGGGGAGTTAATATGATTAGACTCAAATAAAATAAATATTAACTTTATGTTCTATGTCTAATCAAAATATTTATGATGAAATTATTGAATTATATGTAAAAGTTACATACAAAAAGGTTAGTTAAAATTATTTAATATTCCTAATATTTAAGTGATCAGAATGCGTTGATATACGTTAATTTTAATATGTCAATATAAATTATTTAATTAAAAATAAATATATATTAAAGTAGTTTAATTTATCTAATCATAAAAGAGTTACAATTTATATGAGTTGTCTGCATATTTAAAAACTTAATGAGTTATAAATAAAGAATGATTAATGAGAGAAAAAAAGATAACTAATCAAGTTGGACTTGATTGAAAAGTTTAAAAACATTTATGATTAAATATGAGATATTTAATAAATAATAATTAGTATGAGATATTGGATTTTACTTGGTCCAAATCGATATTTAATTAGAATTATTTTTAATTCAAATAAGGTTTAAATAAAATTAAAAATATATTTACTTAAATTGCTAAATGGTCAAACTTTACTATAATAGGCATATGTTCTAACAAAATTAAGACTATGTTTGGTTGAGGGTTTACTAATGGAATGAAATGTAATGTAATATTATTTCATCGTTTGAGAGAATGGTTTGTAACAGAATGAAATTGAATGAGATGGGAGATGAGAGTTTCATATTACATCACATTTTATCTTAAACAGTAAAAATGAAAAAAAAAAACCTCCGATCTAGGGAGTTTAGGATAAAATGTAAAATGGTAAATAACCTTTTACTATATTATATTATAAACACTTCTTCCAAACAATATTTTACTATATTACATCGTTCGATCTCTCCCAAATAACGATTTTCTAATATTATATTCATTTATATTCAATTTGATCGTAAATTATTTCATTCCATTAAAAATATTATGTCCAACCAAATATAGACTAATGCTTCTTAATTACATCACTAAAAAACTTGTGAAATTCTACGTTTGAATATTGTTAAAGACTGGAAGTTTTGCAAATGCAGAGGTAGCAGTGAACTTATTTCGAAAATTACTATTTCGAAAATCAGTTTGGAGGGAGTTGCAGAAAAAAGATGATTCTTCATAACTCGATTCTCTAATATTGAAGAGTAGACAAAAAAACATAAATCTGGAGACAAAATTTGTAAATCAGATGTCTGGGGCCAGGCGGGAGTAAGTAGAGTATGTATAAAATGACAATCATGAGATGGTAAATGGTTACTCTTTGTGGCTGTCATGATTATAAGGTAGAATCAGACAAAGATCAATTATTTGTCGACAATATCAATGGAATGGGGTAAGCATAGTATCATGCGCACCAAGATATTGGTCTGTAGCAGAACATTACCAATTTTAGGCGGTGGCTAAGCGATTCTCTGACACATGCGCTCATGGGCACGCCAGAGATTGAGCTGTATCGGTTTCTGGCAAGGTGGGTTTAGTTAAAACTTCAGAGAATCCAGGTTGTAGAGTCCTATCAAATAATTGATTTATGCAGTATGAATTTGCAGAAATTGGAGCAGCAGCTTTCCTCTTCTCGCTTGCGACAGAAGAAGTTCACGGGCTGGGCAGTAAGTGGTGAACTGGTTTATTCAAGCTATGCTAATTGGTGGGTTAAAAAAATAGTAATTTCACCTACTTTTATTCAAATTTTAAAATAGTTTTATCGTTGGAAAAGTACTTTATGGTTTTAGAAATTTAAAGTAAAGATCTTTTGTTAAATTAGTGTCGGGTTATTTAAGTTTTAGGAGATGCTTGATTAGAAGGTATAAGAATAAATTAATAGGAAAGAACTTAATGGTAATAATTGGTTGTTTATTATGATTGATTGAATATTTTTTTTAATCTAAGTTTTAGGTAATAGTTTATGGTTGGGTCGGTCATGTTAGGCTCAGACCCAGGCCCAAACATAGACGGCCCATTTATAAATGGTGGCTGCCCACTGTGAAAAGGAAGACCTAAATTTAGTATGTATTTTTCAGATATAAATTCATTACCTCATCATGAGAAAGGTACAATTTCTCGAGAACCTTATTATTCTTTATTCACTAGCCTTCAAAACTCTCCAAAAAGACTAACTTGAGCGTTGGAGGGGCCTATCGGCAGTCAACCCCCGGCGTGCCTTACTGTTTTGCAGGTATCTTTGAAACAAAGTCAACCAATCTCATGGATTCAAGCAGCAGCGCCCAGCCCCACCAAAATTAGACAGAACCAAGTGGCGCCTACCGTGGGGCCGGGCATCAAAGCACCACGGCTAGAAACACTTAGATCAGTCAGGTGGCGACGACAAATCCTGATGTAGCCGCTGTTGCGGCACTCGCACTACAGCGAATGGGCTTGCGGTTACCCGCCGCACTCCCATCGCCGCATTTTGATCACCAGACACATCCTCCGTCCCTACACCAAAACCCTAGCATAAACGAGCTACCCCCTCAACACTCACATCAGCATGACCAACTACAACAATCCCAAAACCAAGACCAAGAAGCACAAAGTGTGGCCTTAGAGGATGATGCTCGAACCAGTTCACATCCTCACATCCAATACCCCCTCAACATGAACCCTCCTGCACCACAACTAGCCTTTCTCACACAAAGACAAATAGAAGAAGCGGTCGATCTATTGATTCGCCAAATCCTATAATCTCAACCGAAACAGCAACAAACCCCCGCTCGGCAGATTGGTGTGATGGCCGATCGGCACTCAGCTGAAGCCCTGGAAAAAATCGTGGACCACCGAATCAATGTGGCCATGAATTCCCGTCCCAGTCAACCATCAGCACAGTACAGCTCTCCTTTCATTCCGGAGATCCTGGATAGCCTCTCAGCGGTCGGTACTAAAATACCGACGCCAGAAAAATACACTGAAAAGACCGATCCTCTCGACTACCTGTAGCATTTTCAATCGATGATGAACCTACATTGCGTTCCAGACGCCATTCAATGTAAGGCCTTCTGCACAGCCTTTCAAGAAGG
>JANIJH010000225.1:76227878-76248822 GCA_024520975.1 Erythroxylum areolatum | reverse complement strand
CTTCCTCCGAATCCGCTCGGTCCTCAGTCACCGGTTGGACCGGCAACGACGCAGACACTCCAAGTGGACCCTCAGTGGATGGAAGGGCCAACAATGCCGTAGGCTGGTCCAACATCGTCGGCTGAGCGATGTTTTCACTGGCCTCTACCTCCTTCCTTTGCTTCTTCACCTTCGAAGATCTAGGCCCTTTGGGTTGCCTTTTGGATTTAGGAGGACGGGAGGACCCGGCGAACTCCTTAAGCTTTGTCATGGCTGCACAATTGCAGAAGCAGGTTAGAAATCGAAATTAGTACTTGTGAATACAACAAATGATTAAACTACGAGGAGTTAACCAGGAGGGGCAGTTTCCTCTTCTAGCCCGCTAATTCGAGGAGGAGGATCAATTAAAAAGGCATCGGCAGATGCCCCTCCCCGATATCCCAGAACGAGACTATCGAAAGAATACCGACCGAGTACCTTAATCTTATCGATCACTTCCCATTCCTCCCTAGTAAGGGACAGGTCGGAGATGTCGTTCCATCACTCAGACAAGGGATATCTCCATGGTCTGGACTCGTGGGTAGATCCTGGGGGCCTTATAAAGAAATATTTTGTCTTCCAGACCTTGATTGCCGAAGCTGTTCCAGCCGGACGATACATCGCGTCTCTATACTGGAAGTGAGGAAATCCGGCCCCGACACTTGGGCTCTGATTCATCCTCAAAAAATAGCGCAGAATGCTAACCGATGGGGGACATCCGAAGTAATGGCACAGTAGAGCCAGACCGTTAATGAACCTCCAACCGTTCGGCGGAATCTGACTCGGCCTTAGCTGGTAGGTGCAGCATACCTCATCGATAATAGGAGCGTATGGAAGTCGCATGCCGCCGACCGAAAAAGAGCTGTCTGAAACCGCGAAGTAGCCGCCCATACTGTTAAAAATCCGTTCATTCTTGCCGGCCAACCTAGGCCCCCAGGACGAAGGGATATTATTTTTGATAACCAATCGGTTCAGTTCCCTTTCGATCATCGTTGATGGATCAGTCGGTGGCTTTTCAACAATTTGCCCGTCCTTCCGGGCACTCATCCCAATCTCCTCATTTCCTCCAGCCTCTGGCGCTTCATTCCCGCCGGCCTCCGGCACATCCACCATTTCCGCTGCTATCTCCAGCGGCCCAACGATTTGTAAAGCCCTCTCGGTGGCCAGTTCCTGATGGAGCTCCCTCGGAACCTTACTTACTTCTCCACTATGACTCGGGGATGCTCGTAGTGAAAGCTGGCGAGGAGGTGATGAAACAGGAGAGGAGGAGCTAACTTCGTTCCTAAGTCTAGGTTCGTCTCTAGAGCTAGTTGACGACATGGTTACTGAAAATCAAACTTACAGGATGAGTAAAGGAAGAAGGACGTACCTAGTTTAGAGACTGGAATTGGGGATTTGGATGACGGTGAAAAAGGGAATTCCGATGACTGCGAACAAGGAGATGAGAAAAAGAGGAAGCAAAAATTGGAGAATCGAACACGCAGAAAGTGAAGAAGTATGTCAATTCCGAGCATTTATAACAGAATACTGAATGGGCGCACCAATCGAAGTCGGACGTGTGGCAAAATCTGAGCCGCACGAATTAGGGTTGTCAGATATCTGGAGCGGCGCTGCAGTTGAAGCGATACGCACGATCCTTGACAGCTGTACAGCGCAGCAGTTGAAAGGACGAGTGTGACAGCTGTATGGCGGTTACAAAGACGTTTCATTTCAAATTTTGAAAACCCACCAGTGGATACGTGCTGAAAGTAGTGATTAAATCCAATGCTTTGATTAGGCGTCTACTTTCGATCGGTCGATCCTATCTCTACTTTCGATCGGTCAATCCTATCTCTACTTTCGATTGGTCGACCTTATGCCTACGTTCGATCAATCGGTCTTATCCCGAGCCGTCATGCACTAAACTACGATGTCCGATCGATCGGGCCTATCACGAGCTGTCATGCGGATGAGCCGCACAATCCTTATGTACTCTATCGACCTTTTTCCATGATCAGAGTCGAGGAGTAGGGGGGCTTATGATTGGGTCGGTCATGCTAGGCTCAGACCCAGGCCCAAACATAGACGACCCATTCATAAATGGTGGCTGCCCACTGTGAAAGGGAAGACCTAAACCTAGTAGGTATTTTTCAGATATAAATTCATTACCTTATCATGAGAAAGGTACAATTTCTCGAGAACCCTATTATTTTTTATTCACTAGCCTCCAAAACTCTCCAAAAAATCTAACTTGAGCGTCGGAGGGGCCTACCGGCAGTCAACCCTCGGCGTGCCTTACTGTTTTGCAGGTCTCTTTGAAACAAAGTCAACCAATCTCATGGATCCAAGCAGCAGCACCCAGCTCCACCAAAATCAGACAGAACCAGTTCATATTCTCCGTATATGAGAGGAATGATTTTGATTCCTACCAATACTAATAATTTTTTTAATTTTTAATTTATGTTTCAATATTTTTAATAATCAATGATAATAGTAATTATTCTTTCATCTTAACTAACAATTATAATTATAATGATTATATCCATTATCATTCCTTACTATATTCATTCTCATTTTTATTTTTATTACTTTATGTGAACCAAGCCCCCCCTTAATAGATATTGTATCTTATTAATTATTAAAAATATGATAAAATTTTATATAATTGCTCTAAATATATTTTAATAATAATTTATATTAAACTAATTCTATTAAAACTAATAGAAATGATTGTTTTGGAGTTTCCAATGTTATCAAATATTTTTAAATAATTTAAAGTAGTAAATAAAATTAAAAAATATATTTGTATTTTGTAACCCTCAATTAGTTTAAGTACCTTGTAATCATAAAAATACCTTATAAAGTAACAACAACAACAATAACAATATCAAGTAAAACTTTTGCTAGGATATAGAGCTTGAAGAGGTCTAATAATACGCGATCTTATCTCTAATTATTAGAGATATTGCTTTCAAAACTTGTAAAGTATAAATGAATAGTATGTTTTAAGTGCTTTAAACTTAAAGTTAGTATTTATTTACCATTAAATTTTTTAGCTTAGTATTTTAAATTTCACCAATCACTTCATATTAAGAATTTTTTTTTGGTTTAAAAGGAAATGCCGAAGCAAATTACAAAGCAGTTCTAGGGAAACAGATCCCCGACTGATCCTCGAAGAGGAAATGGTGGCACCCGGAAGGTGCAATATCAAAAAAGGTAACCCCAACAGTGAAGCAGTCCGCCTGGGAGGCCAACCAGTCGACGCATCTGTTGCTTTCTCGGTAGACATGCCGATGAACAACAGACCAATTCCTTGAAAGTAGCTCGTGGATGCCCATAACTAAAGGGTTGGCGACCTGGGTCCGGTGAGTGGTGGAGGTGAGTAGATTATGCACTGCAAGCGAGTCCACCTCCAACTCGATGCGGCGGAAGCCGAGGCGCCAGGCGAAAGAGAGGCCTGTGAAAACTCCCCAAAGTTCAGCAGACATCGGAGCACACTATCCTAGGTTCTGAGAGAAGCCTCCAAGCCAGTTGCCATCACTGTCGCGGAGGAGGCCACCAGCTGCGGCTATGCAGTTGTTGCGATTGCTAGCCCCATCGGTGTTTAACTTGATCCAACCTGGGGGCGGCTTGCTCCACTGGACATGTAGCTCGTGACAGGGCGGACTGGACTGGTAGGGTTGTGACACCTTGCGGATGACAACTAGAGATAATCTGCATAAGACAAAATAGAAGAGTCAGGAGAGGGGGGCCAAGTGAAGTGAGGATCAAAGAGAGACTGGTTCCGCCAAGTCCAGAGGAACCAGCAGGTGAGGCCAAAGATGGTCGCCCAATTATGACCCAGGAGACGACGGCGGGCGTGGAGGTTAGTGTGAAGCCAGTCGTTAAGAGGTTGAGTAAAGAACTGAGTCGCAGCAAGTTGTGGCGACAACATAGTCCACACACTACGGGCCTTGAGGCAATTGCGCACAGTGTGGAGGGAAGACTCCTCGAAGGAACAGTGAGGACAACTGCTATCCGTAGTGAGGTGCCGTTGGACCCGATTATGATTCGTGAGGAGTCGGTCGCAGCCGAGGAGCCAAAGGAACGTGTGAATACGCGGTGGTCCAGGCCACTGCCATATACCCTTCCAAACCGCATGAGGCGACTCATGGTCAAGGCCCATGATCATGGAGTACGTAGAAGCCACTGTAAAATGGCCACTGTCGGAAGCACCCCAGACCAACCGATCAGGGCCAAGGAATGGATGGGGCGGAAAAGTGCCGGCAATAAGGCGACAAATAGGGGGAGGAAGCTAGGAGTGGAGCTTTGCCCAATCCCAATGGCCACTGGAATCCACAAACCGGGAGACACTCACCGGGAATAGGGTGGGTAGCGTGGGATAGAAGTGGTCCAGTGCCCACAAGCGACGGGTCAAGCCAGAAGCGTGTTGTGGAGCCGTCGTCGAGCATCCATTTCATCCCTTGCTGAACGATGGGCCAGGTGGCTTTGATGCTTCGCCAAACCATTGAACCCCCGGTGGTGGCCAAGGATGGGGGAGGGTGGTTTGCATCGAAACGGTATTTTCCGGAGAGCACTCGGACCCACAAGGCATACGGAGTGGTAATCAGGGACAAGCCGAGTTTGGCAAGGAAAGCATCGTTCGTTGCTCTAATGCTCCGAAGACCAAGGCCGCCCAGCTCCTTGGGTTTGCAAACATCCGACCAATTGACAAGGTGGATTTTGTGTTGGTTGCGTGAGGAACCCCACAAAAATTGGCGCATAGCTCGTTCCAGAGCATCACACAGTCCGCGTGGGAGGCGAACTGTCTGCATAGTGTAGCTCGGGATAGCTGCTAAGACCGAGTGGGTCAGAGTGAGTCGTCCAGCAAAAGAAAGGAGTTGAGACGACCAACCCGAAAAACGCTGGTGAACTTTGTCAAGAATAGGCTGATAAGTGTGACGGGTAACACACCGATGCAGAAGAGGGACGCCAAGATACCGGCCGAGATCTGAGATCCCATGGACTCCTAAGGCGTTGCTGAGGGAGTGGCGTGCAGGTGGAGAGGTATTCCAGAAGAAATAGCATCTCGATTTGGCCAGACTCACGCGTTGCCCAGAAGAAGCACAGAAGGAGTTAAGAGTGTCACGAATAATGGACACCTGATCGAGCGAGGCCTCTGCGAAGAGGATAAGGTCATCTGCAAAAAATAAGTGAGACAAGGGCGGTCCATTCCTACTCAACTTGATGGGCCGCCAGGAATCGTGAGCCACCGCGTGGGTGATAGCATGGCTCAGGCGTTCCATGCAAAGAACGAAGTCATTTTAAAATATAAAGAGTAATTTACAAGTGCTTAATTTTTAACAATTATTTCATTTCGAAGCAGATATATACTAATGTCATTTTGAAATAAAATGAGATTAAAATAGGATATAATTAGACAGAAATTTTGAATTGAGGCGGCTATGGCTGTGATAAGGTTCATAATCATAACAGTAAAGAGGTGTGTTGAATTTGAATGTTGTTTTCACTGATTATAGACCTACCTATTACCTAGGCCCAGGTCATTTGGACTTCCAGGCTCCGGCCACCTTATTAAGTAGATACAGTGTGACCAAATCCATACCTGAATAAGTACTTTGCAACATATAGAGAAATGGACCTAAGCCTGATGCATCCTCCATTGCTTCTTTTTAACGTGAAACTTTTGAGCATGCTCTCCCAGTAAGTCACGAGCCAGACTTTCAATTATGGATAGGTAACTATGTGACACAATAACGAAAATCATCTAATCTAAACAAACATTTTCCTTTATTATGTAAGTTTTAAAGTACTTCAAATATTATATATAAAATTTCTATAGAATTGCCTTAGCAATAAACTCAAAAGGGAATTTTCTTTTAAAATAACTCATCTATATGTTTTTTAGAAAGGCAACTTTTAAAACTATTTAATAGTGAATTCTCCGTATAAAATAATAAATTAGTAAGAGTATTTAATAAAAAAGGACTTTTAGAAATAAGAAATTACAATAAAAATTTTAAACTCTAAATTTTCCTTAAACTTTTTTTATCAAATAAACTTACAACTAATTTAATAATGTCATTCAGGATAAAATTTTAAAATACCATGAATCAGATTAAATATATAATTAATTATTTATCTTATTAAAAAATTCCAAATACAATAAAACTAAAAAATTAATATTTATTTCATTTGAAAATTTTAAATACTATAAATTAAATTCAACAATCTAACATGATTATTTATTTGTGTTGCTAATATGATTTTAATTTTTACAATTACATTTAATAAATATGTATATTTATTAATATTTTATATTTAATCAATAGCTCAAAATTTAATAATTTTTCAATTAATTATGATTTCATCATGGTTAATACTTTTAAAGACTAAAGACAGAAGTATATCACATAACCATTATTATTTTATTGTAATTGTGCATGTAAATTTTGACATAACAATTTTAGTTAATATTGTTATTATGTTACTTTTATAGTATAATAAAAAAGTTGATATTTAAAATTAAAGGATAAATTAAAACTTTTTGTCAAACTTGGAGACCTATATAAATATTTTTTGAAATGTTATTAATATTAAAAAAATCTCGTATTTCAATTAATATATACTTACCATATCATACAAATTTAAAGAGTGCTGATTAAATCTGAACTAGTGCTAAAAAATAAGATTTAAATAATATCTTTTTAGAAAATTTAAGATAATTTAGCAAAAGATTTGGTTAAGAAATTTAAATGCACCTGTCTGACATTCTAATAAATTAAAAGTTTGCTAGAGGCAAAGGTGGCAACTTCGGGACGTGAGTGATTTCATTTGGGCAACTTCTCGTGCCGGTGGAAGTGTACAAATAACAAATTCCTACACGTCGAGTAACTCCCAATGCAGAACTGCCGACTCCATTACCAATCTCAACTCCCCACTCCCTTTTCGGTGACCAAAACTCTGCCGACCTCACTCATATTAAATTCACGTAGACATGAATGCCATACATCACTGCTCGTAATTCAAAATGTCTTTCTTCCCTGGGAAGGCTCCAAATACTCTAAGCAGCTTTTTCCTTGGCCTAACCTACCAACTAATCAGCACATAATGTTTCTTTAGTCTCTTTTTTTTAATAAAAAAAGTATTATCGTGAAGACTATGAGAAAGTAATGGGATAAGGTCGGAGGTGCAATTGCCGTTGAAGAAAGAAAACCAAGTCAATATGGATTTGGACATCCCTGCTTGACATTTTAATGCATTCCCATCTTTCTTTCCTATCTAAAGTTAACCAACCTTTCAACGTCTACACCACGAAATTGGTCCTTGTCTCCTAGATATATAGTATGCCGGTGACCAACATAGCCTAGGTTTTATGCTTCATATAGAAAATACTTGTACAATATCAGCAAGTTTGTTTTTTTTTTACCATGGGGACATTAACGTGCATTCCGATAATAATCTGATTAATTGCTTACTAGCCTTCACCTGGGATACATTTTCTTCTGTTCTCCTTTCATATGCCTAGTTAAAGCTGTATAATAACTAATTACTAAGCAATTTACAATGGAGGCCATGCAATAGCTACAACTACAAACATCATTCCTTGATTATTTCAAACCGTGTGCAAGTCTTTCTAAGAGTAAGTAAAAAAGGTGGGCTGATTTGCCTTCTCTCCTTATTAGATTAAAAACATAACATTGCGGTCTGCGGATCAGTAAGGAACTTCTAAGGTTGCTAGTTTATATATATGTTAGGTATACAACACCCATAAAATAAGCGTAATCAAACAAAGAACTTGGAATCATTAGTTGAATTTGCGTGAACCATGCTATGGAGTGTTTATCACGCCAGCACCTGAAGCAAGCAACTTACTGTTTGTCCTGTCTTTTACGGAGAACGTTCTTGGTTGGATTTGATAGAGTCTCGATAAAATTAACCACGAGATTTCCTGGTCATGATGATAAGGAAATTAAAGAAAAACATCAACAACCCCGTCAAAGACAACTTTAATTAATCTACCTTAATTTCTTTTTAATTACCAGCAGCTATCAAAGGTATTGACAAGAGAAGTCACGCGGAGATGACGAATGTCAAATGTGGAGGCAACTTTAGTAACAAAGTCTTGAGAACCGATGTAAAACAATTAGGGTAAAACAATTAGGGATGATGTGTTCAACTGCTCCGTCCATAAACAGACGAGCAGTATTTCTTGGGGGTTAAGGGTTCCAATATGAACCGAATCATGACTAGTGATTGTAAAATGGTGCGCATAATGGCAGTTCCACTTCGGCTTGCTCTTGCAATGATTGAGATGCTCTACTAACTCTGCCCCTCTTGGTCTCGGATCCTGGTGGTTTGGCTGGGCTTTCGCTAATTAATCACTACTAGATTCTAGTAATCCCAAACATCAGATTAAGATATCAATTAATTCTTTAATTAGTTGTTTTTTTATATCAAAGATCAACACAACTCAACGCCGATCATATGTTTACGTGAGAAGTTGATCCGAAAATTTCAGTTTAAGATGAATTTAATAAGTTGAACAAATCTGAGAATGACGTATAAACATGGTCGAGAAAACTGATAAAATTCAGGTTTTCTTGCTTATAAATTAATGGTATTTCCAGACATTATGATAACTGCGAAGAAATAAAAAGGACAGCTGGCTATATGCAACGTTCATATTTTAGTAAAAACAAGCCACTCAGACGTAAACTCCTATGCCATGATCGTATGAATCAGATCAACCAAGGTTTTACCTTTTTATGGTAAAAAGAATAGGAAGAAAAGAAAGATACAATAACCTTAAAAGATCCGTTATGCCCACTAACTATTTATCAGGCATTAACCTAGGCCAACCTCTTCGTACTGTGTAGGCCTACAAATTTGATGTCTTCAAAACGTTGGGCTTTGATCAGACACCAACGACTGTGATGGCATTGATAAACACAACACTGATCGAAACCTGTCAACCACAAACTGAAACAGTACAGAAACGGTCTTGTTGAAGCGCTGTGGGGTTGGTGGGAGGGAAGTGGGAATGGGCGGTTTCCCAGGCTGACTATTTAACCTGGTGGGCTCCATCATATGTCAATAATCAACGGTGATTATTTGCTTATAAAACCTTGTTATTATCACCACCTCCCTAACCTCTCCACTTATCACAAAGCCGTGCTCTGTTTTTCAATGAACCAGAGCACGAACATGGCTACTCTCTCTCACACACTCTCACTGTTATTTCTTCTTCTCACCTTATTTGATCTTTCAGGTACCTGCTTTGTTCTTATAACAGTGTCTTAGGTTCAAAGATTCAAACTTTTGCCTATTTTGTGGTTACTTACTGTGTTCATCTATTTTCATTCCTTTTTGTTTTGTGCAAGCAGAGGCAGTGGGCACAATCGGCGTGAACTATGGCAGAGTAGCCAACAACCTCCCAACCCCGACCAGCGTCGTACAGCTTCTGAAATCTCAAGGTATTAACAGAGTCAAGCTCTACGACACAGACTCAACGGTCTTAACTGCACTAGCCAACTCAGATATAAACGTAGTCGTAGCGCTGCCCAATGAGCTACTATCCTCCGCTGCCGGTGATCAGACTTTTTCCGACAACTGGGTCAAGGCCAACATCTCAAGCTACTACCCCTCCACACAAATTGAAGCCATTGCTGTCGGCAACGAAGTGTTTGTCGACCCCAACAACACGACTGACTTCCTCGTACCCGCCATGAAAAATGTCTACAACTCCCTTCAAAAATTTAATCTTTCAGCGATTAAAATCTCGTCTCCTGTCGCTCTTAGCGCGCTACAAGCATCGTATCCACCATCTTCCGGGTCATTCAAGAGTGCTTTAATCGAACCAGTGATCAAACCTATGTTGAATTTTTTCCGACAAACAGGTTCATATCTTATGGTGAATGCATACCCATTTTTTGCATACTCTGCGAACGCCGATAAAGTCTCTTTGGACTACGCTTTGTTTAAGGAGAACTCAGGTGTAGTGGACTCTGGTAATGGGTTGAAGTACAACAGCCTCTTGGAGGCTCAGCTCGACGCCGTTTATTCCGCCATGTCGGCCATCAAATACAACGACGTAAAGATTGTTGTGACGGAGACTGGGTGGCCTTCTGCTGGTGATGCGAAGGAAGTTGGTGCAGGTGAAGCCAACGCCGCTTCGTACAACGGTAATCTAGTCAAGAGGGTGCTGACAGGAAGTGGGACTCCATTAAGACCTCAGGTCCCACTTAACGCATACTTGTTTGCCCTGTTTAATGAGAATGAGAAATCGGGACCAACTTCGGAGAGGAACTACGGACTGTTCTACCCTAATGAAGCTAAGGTTTATGATGTACCATTCACATTGGATCAGCTTAAAAGTGCGCAGTCAAAGCCGGCCAATGGGAGCAAGACTCAGGTTCCGGTGACCGGAGACGTGTCCAGTGCGGCGACGACGGGGCAGACGTGGTGTGTGGCCAATGGGAATGCATCACAAAAGAAGCTTCAAAATGGGCTTGATTATGCTTGTGGGGAGGGAGGGGCTAAATGCGGTCCGATTCAGCCTGGTGCCACGTGTTACGAACCCAATACACTTGAGGCTCATGCGTCCTATGCCTTCAATAGTTATTATCAATTGAAGGCTCGTGGTGCTGGCAGTTGTGATTTTGGTGGTGCTGCATATGTGGCCACTCAAGCTCCTCGTAAGTACTCAATTCACACCTCGAATATTTTGCTTAGTCGCATGTACATCTACACACCCAAATTACTTAATCTAACTTTTAATTCGTAACTTAAAATCTTAGACTACATGTCATTCGAGTTGAAATTGTTAGATTATAGACATGTGTGATTATGGTTTTAGCTTGAGACCGAAGGCTAATAAGGGTTCCATTAGATATGTACTTTAGTTGGCGTGGTGGAACCGTGGAAGGAAAAGGAAAAGGAAAAGCGTCCAATAGGACTACCAGAATTTAGGTGTGAAATTATGACACACGTTATTTCAACAAAACGGATAAGACTTTTGTTTCTTTCCCATCTTCTATTTACTTTTGACAAGGGCAAGATTTAGGTCACTAACCACTGGTTAGTACATATTCTGACATCTAAGTCATTCAATGACGTATTTTACAAAACTCTGCAGCTCCATTGGTGCAATATGATCTTTCTCTTTAAATTTATAGGTTCATGAACTTAAGTTTATTATGTTTATGTCCAAAAAAAATCATGTATTCTAGTACAATGTCGGCCACTAACGTCAATTGTTCATAACTTCATCCTGTAATAGCCGTAAGCTCTCTAGCGTTTTTCAACATTGTAATGTTCCCTTGAAGTCTATTCGTTTATAGTTTTCACATGCTAGAAAATAACACCAATGTTGCGTTTTCAATCTCTTCGCCTCCTTATTGATTTTCATTTTTGACTTTTTTTGGCTAAAAGATGCCCTGAAATTCCCTTCTCTTGCAGGATTTGGAAGTTGCACATTCCCAACAGGATATTGATATTGCATTTCGGCTGGAGATGTTTGTTAGCTTGTTAGGCCTTACAGCTAGTCGATTCAGAGATTTTCATTATCATTCCCTTGTATGTATTCTTTATATATTAGGTATATATAATGGGTGTTGTAGTTGAGATTGTTATGATTAGCTATTATTCCACATTTGTATTTATATATATGGTTATGTTTCACTTTCATGTTTTAAAAATGGTGACCGAATAGTAGAGCATTAGGTGGGTGACATGACCTTGGTCCTTTTTCCACCTCTTGTTTATTGTGTTTTCTATCCTTTATGCCCAATCTTATTCTTACCGTAATATCTTTCCTACGCAAGAGGAACTTTCAAACAAATATGTAAATTAGTAGACATCACCAAATTAAAATTATTTATGGGGCTAAAAGAATGATTTTACAATGACATTTCCCCCCTTAAGTTTTATTTTATAGATAAAATAATTTATATATTAGTCTAGCGTTCTTACTCTTTGTTTTTAAAACCATAAGAGCTGATGAAAGTTTAAATTTATTTATATTTTTGTTAATTTAGATATTAACTTCTCTACTTGGTTTAAATTGAAATTTATAGTTTTTTGTTTTTTACAGAGAAATAATTATATACAAACAACTTTATCTTCTATTGCAATCTCAAGTCGTTTCCTCGAAATAAACAGAGAAGATGCAGGGCTCAGAAGTCAGAAGTGGGTGGTCTTTATCAAGCCCGGGCCTGAAAAGCAAGTCTCCATAGGATATAGGAAGTGGCGTAGTTGAGCCTATAACAGAAGAGCAAGTCTGCTACAAAGATATTAAACTTTTAAATTCATAAAGCCTACACAGCCATTAAACTAAAATATATAGCCCATACGATGGTTGCCTCTTTTCCAAACATGGTCGATTAAAATCACGACCACAGCCACAGTGCTGATCATGTTGAAAACAACCAAAAAGATGGGTGACATGGCACGACCTTATTGGTCAACCCCTGCTATTTGTCGTCAAATTAAAATAATTAAATTTATGAAATTAAGAGGGGAAACCGCTAACCACGTAATGTGGTCTCCGGGTCAATGACAATAGGTGCCGTGATTTGTGTTGTGGGCCCGCATACTGTGGTCAGGAATGTATGCTCCTGTCTATGGATTGGATGGAGTTCTTTCCTGGCTTTTAATTTGACGACATGCGTATATTCTGTTTGCAGTCTAAATTTTTTGTTTAATTTTATGATATTTTATTATGTCTTATAAATTTCAGTCATTTATTTATATGAATCTCGTATGAATCTCACATAAATAAACGCTAAAATTTATATAAATAAATAGCTGAAATTCATAGATAAAATAAGACACCGTAATATTAGACAGAGAATCTTATCCCGTTTGCTTGGCATGGGTAAATTGGTTTTAATAGAATTATAAAAGGTATACTTAATGTTAAGAAATCAAAAGCTTCAAGGAATATGACAACTAGTGGCGGTCTATCCATCTACAATGAGCTACATCTGATAGGTTTTAATAGAGGAGAGACAGCTTTGTGTATTGTGCCTGAGAGAGGCCGAATTATTAGATATAATGGAGAGTGGGTATACTTAAAGAGATGACAAAACTTTCCACACCATAAAGACTACAATAGCTCCAAATTACGGCAGAATGAAAAGAAGAAGATAAAGGATTCGTTGGGATATGCATAGATTTATAAGGAATTTATTCAAAACTTGCGATTATAAGGAATTTTAAGAGATTTTAATTCTATGCTTTCAACTCACGAATCTTAATAAAGTCTTAGTAAGCTGGATCTTAGTAGTTTAGACTTCAACAGGTGTATTACTTTTGTTAAATTAACAGACTTGAGATATATTATTAATTACTATATATGCTTTAAATAATAGAAAATACAAAAAGTTGCTTATTAAGAAGAAGCTAGATAAGGCAATGGTGAACACCACACAGGTTAATGAATTCCCATCACTTGTAAGTTGTAAAACAAAAATCGAGAATTAATTGGATAAAGGCTGGGGACACTAATATTTTTTCTCTTTTTTAATTTGCAATTCCATATTATAGAGAAGAAATAACAACATAATACTTTCTGTTATAGAAGATCGCGGGAGATCCTCGAATAACTCGTGAAGCTAATTAATTAGCTCAAGATTCTTTTAGAAGATCCATTATCAAAAGCAGTACAAATGATAACTCTTTGGCTTCTCTCTTATTTCTTTACATTAAAAAACTTAACAAGAAATTAAAAACTAAAGGACTTCTTATTAATATCAGTCACTAAAAAAGATATTGAATCGACCTTTTCTCATCTTAAAAAGGACAAACATTGGGACTTGATGGTTTCAATAATTTTTCTTTCAAGATGGCTTCAATAATTTCTTCTTACAATAGACTTGATGCTTATTGAGCTACTTAATGACAAAGGTAATTGTGGAACTCTTGAGAAATAGTAAGTTGCTCAAAGATCTTAATAAACTTTTTATCTGCTTGATTCCTGAAGTGCTTAATCCAGTCAGTATTTAGGTTACACGCCATCATATTTATGAAACACCATGTATAAATATTATTAGTAAAATGTTGGCTTATAGGTAAGAAGGAAGCTCCACAGGCATTGATTAACCCTCATCCAATGTAAGAATATTGGTGGTCTTAGAGTAATTAACAGATTGTTAAAAAAAGAAAAACTTTTGATTTCCGAGACGTCTTCCCTAAAGTTTCTCAATTATCTCCTTTGGTATTCTCATTAAGGAGAAAACTTTTTTCACCTTTGAAGGAGGTAAAGTTTTAGCCTAACGTGACTTGATCATTCTTTATTTATGCACATTCTTTGTACAAGTGCTCACTTCTTGTTAGGATTTGCCTTCAGTTGTGTTATCTTGTTATATAAGATACTTATGAAAAGGAATTTGCTTTTGCAGATTTGTGATGTTTGCAGAAGATTAAAAGATCACACAGCAGTTTACTTAGTTCGATAGCTTAATTGCTATCTACATCCAAGGGTCTCACGTACGTGGTTTCACTAAGATCAACAGAAAAAGAAACAAGTTACAAGAGATAGAGAGTTTTCAAAGCACTTGCAAGAGTTTCCTATGAACTCATTAGTACTCCTTGTAAGTACTCTAGCAACTCTCTCACTTCTAATTTTCCTTTTCATAAATCACTCTCAGATTGTTGGATAACAATGAACATGTGCTAAGTATCTCTTAGACTCATGCTAATGTCTGTCTTATATAGGCAATATGTAGCAGTTGTATCTTTCAAAATCTTCACCATAGAGGTATGTATCATGTGCCTCTCATGTGTAGCACTTATGATCTTTTTCCTTGCGTTTTGATTTATTCCTTTGTTACCTTCTACCTTTTTTCATCTGTTAATACAAAATCTATCTCAACACCATCTATAATCCCAAATTTCCCAAATGTTAAAGCTAAGCCATTCAAGATCAAACCTTTGATCTGTTTTAGAAGTCAATGGAGAATGGTGAATCACTTCACATTTATTCCCCCCTTCTCCATTGATTTTTTATGCTGATCATTGATTTGTGAGAGGTTTACGAGAGTGAACCCTAATAGCTCCATCGTGTGTGAGATTGAAAAGTCAATTTTTCGATGGTTGTTGTCTTCAAGGGACCTCACAAATTTATGGATAATTTTTACAGAATGTGAACTTCCTTGTTTTAACAATCTTCGTATTGAAGTCCGATGGGTTTAGGCCACCTATGATTTTCTCCAGAGTGAACAACTCTTGTGAGATTTTATCTCTGATGAAGTGGAGCCTTACATCAATGTGTTTGAACCTTTCATGCAGAATTGGATCCTTACTAAGGTATAGTGCGCTCTGACTATCTGTGAATACTGCTGATTCTACGATGTTGATGTTGATTTCCTTTATGATGCCTGATAGCTATGATAGTTCTTTTACTCCTTCTGTAATTGAATAGTATTCTGCCTCTGTAGTTGATAGAGAAACTACTGATTGTTGTTGTGCTTTCCAACTGATTGTGTTTCCTACAAATGTGAAGAAATATGTTGATATTGATTTCCTTGTATCTAAACCATACAATGACATTTGATTGCATTTAGCTAGTTCATCCTTTGAAAAACATAATCTGTAATTTATAGTTCTAGCTAAGTATCTGAGCCCTTGCCAATGTTCAAAACCTGGATTGGCCATAAATTTGCTTAGGATACTAATTGCATAGGCTAGGTCAGGTCTTATACATAGCAAAATGTACATGATGCTTCCTACTCCAACATCATAGGGATAGCGTGCCATAGCTTTCTATTCTTCCTATGTCTTAGGACTTTTATTATAAACCATCTGTAGATGTGATGCTATAAGGACAGAACTTGGTTTTGCTTATTCCATGTTGAACTGAGCAAGAATTTTTTTTGATGTAGTTTCTTTGAATGAGCCATAGCTTTCCTTCCCTCCTTCATCTCGAAGTGTTTGCACAATTCATTCTTTATCTCTTCAATTCTGCTTAGATCTTTTCCAGTAATGACTAAGTCATTCACATAGATTAGCATAAAGATTGCTTTTGTCTTTCCTAGGTCCTTATAGTATAGGTAGTAGTCTTATGAACTTCTAGTAAACTTCATACTAGCAGCAACCTCATGGAACTTCTTATTCCACTGCCTAAGTGCTTGTTTTAGCCCATATAGGGATTTCTATAATAGGCAGACATAATCTAGCTCTTCCTTATCCACAAAACCAACTAGTTGCTTCATGTAGATAGTTTCCTCAAGCTTTCCATATAGGAAGGCTGTTTTGACATCTATTTGATGAATTTTCTAGTAATAAATTGCATCTAGCACTAGGATGAGTCTTATAGTTTTGAACTTTACTACTGATGAGAAAATCACCTTGCAGTCAACTCCCTCCTTCTACCTATATCCCTTTTGCCACAAGCCTAACCTTGTATATCTTAGGTTCTGTTTCTGTAACTCCTTCTTTCAACTTGAACAACCATTTATTTTCTATTAATTTTGCTTTAGGTAGTTTAGACACTAATATCCAGGACATATTCTTCTTTAGAGAAGATATTCCTTCTTACAAGCTAACTTCCACTATTCAACATCCTTTCTGTTCATAGATTCTTCATAGGTTTCTGGTGCCCTACAATCTATGGATTTTGCAACAAGACATGCTAATTTAACTAAACTAGAGTCTATGTATGTCCTATTAGGAATTCTTTGTCTTGGTTGCCTATCTCTAGTGAGCTGATAGTCTTATAGAGCTTCATGCGAGTTATTTGTAGCTATGTGTGAGGCTCTTTCTTCACTTTCACCTTATATTTCTTCAGTCCCTTGTTCATGACGAATAGGGCCTTGCATAAGTTCCTTATCATGGGATTCCGTGTTGCCTTCTTCTACTTATATTTATGGTGGCACATAAAAGGGGATTGAATTACTTGATGATCCAAGTTGTTTCTGAACTTCCTTTTGTAGGTTAGAGTCTGGGAGATTCCTGTACAACAATGGAAACTCATTTTTCTTAAAGATCACATCTCTACTAATAATAGTTTTGAAACCTCCCTCTTGAGGCATTAGGATTTTGTATCCTTTAACTCCTTCTGGATGGCCTAGAAATACTCATTTCACTGCTCTATGTTCCAACTTACCTTCCTTTTAGTGTGCATAGGTGGTACATCCAAAGGTTCTTAGATAAGTCAAGTTAAGCTTCTTCTCATTCCAGACTTCTTGTGGAGTTTTGTACTCATTAGCAAAAGTAGGTAATCTGTTTACTAGGTATGTTAGAGTCTTAAGAGCTTCCCCCGATAGAGATTATGAACACCCTGATGATAATAGCATACATCTGGTCTTTTCTAGGAGTGCTTTGTTGAGCCTCTCATCTAAACCCTTCTGCTGAGGTGTTTCTATAACTATTTTATGCCTCTGTATGCCTTTCTTACTGCAATAGTCTTCAAATTCCTTATTGCAGTATTCTAGTCCATTATCTGCCCTTAGGCATCTCAACTTCTTTCCAGTCTGATTTTTCATTAGTGTATGCCACTTAATGAAGATTTCTAATTCTTCATCTTTCCTTTTCATAGGATAGACCCAGCATTTTCTAAACTTATCATATATAATGGACATGAAAAATCTGTTCCCTCCTGTAGTGGACATTTGAGCTACCCCCCAAAAATCACTGTGAGTATATTCTACGATATCTTTAGCACTATTTGCTCCTTTTTGGAAACTAGTTCTGTGATACTTTCCTAACACACATGATTTATATAATTCCATCTTCTTTATTTCTTTTTCTGAAACTAGTCCCTGTTTAAAAAGATGCAACAAACTTTTGTTACCTGCATGTCTCAACCTTAAGTGCAATTGCTTAGTTGAATCAGGTTCTCCATTTTCAGTAGCTAGGTTCACTTTAGTAGTGCCTATTACATAATAGAGCCTACCTCTTTCAACTCTGCTTATGATCACTCTTCCATCCTTTAGGATTTCTCTAAGTCCATCCTTATATCTTAAATGAAAGCCTTGTTTGTTAAATATACTTTCTGAGATGAGATTTCTCCTCACTCCAGGCATAAATCTGACATTGGTTAAGGTTCTCTTCTTCCCATCAAACATGTTGATAAAGACATTCCTAATACCTTCTACCTTTTGCTGCCCAGAATCTGCCATCTTTACTTTGGCAATGACTGGTTTAAATGTTGTGAACCAGTCTTTATGAGGAGTAACATACATGGTACATCCAGAGTCGAAGATCCACTATCTACTAAGATCTTCACTCTCTTCAGTGACAGCTAGTATTTCATCACCACTGAAGTCTTCAGGTTTCTCCACATTCCCAGCATCTCCACTTTGTGAAGCCTTATCTCTTTTCTTCTTTCTGTAATCTCTAACAAAGTGCCCCTCCTTGTCACAATAGAAGCACTTCTTGCCTTTAATCTTTTTCTTCTTTTCTTTACCTTCTTTGGTGTGCTTATCCCTGCCATTCCCTTTTTGCCAATTTCCTTTCTTGCTATTCTTTTTCGGTGGCTTATTGTCTTGTTTATTTTCGGTGGACGTCACTTTTAGTTCCTTCTTGAATGGATTATTGCCTACAATTTTCTCCATTAGTGAATCCAACACCCTTTTAACAGTGAGAGATTCTCCACTAGCATGCTTAATCACCTTCTTGAAAACATTGAACTCAGATGACAAAGCTTTTAGAATAACCACAACTTAATGGTCTTATGAGATTCTTTCACATATAGCTTCTAAATCTTGCACCAGCTTAGAGAAATAATCCCAATTATCATCAAGAGATACAGTAGTGTTCATTTTATAACTTTCAAGATTATGTAAAACTGTCATCTTGTTAGGCAAACATCTTTTAGCATATAATTCATCAAGCTTTAACCATAATTTCTGTGTAGTATTGCAATTCCGCACTTTTCTTATCACAACTGGTGATAAGTGGAGCATTAACTTGCAATATGCAAGTCTTTGCATCTTGAGTCTCTTGATAGGATCTGTTTCTACATCATACGGTTCTTCAATTACACCATAATAGTCATAAGATTCAAATGATGCTTGCATCTGTAGTTTCCAGATTGTAAAGTCTCTTTTACCAGTGAAGACATCCATTTCTTTTCTCACCATTTTATAATGTAGTTTAAAGATGACAATAAAGAAACAATTCTTACATATTTCTTGATGAACCTTGATTGCTTGAATAGCCAAAGAATTGCCCAGAAAGTTGTAGATAGGCTTTGATATCACTTTTATTAGGATTTGCCTTCAATTGTGTTATCTTGTTATACAAGATATTGATGAAAAGAATTTGCTTTTGTAGATTTATTGTGTTTGCAGAAGATTAAAAGATCACACAGTAATTTACTTGGTTAGATAGCTTAATTGCTATTTACATCCAAGGGTCTTACGTACGTGGTTCCATTAAGATCAACAGAAAAAGAATTAATCGTAAGCATAAGCATTTTTTGACCCATTAAGAGAGCTTATGTTTTGAGAAAACTATAGAAAGAATTTACCCATGTCCCGGAGAGGAATTTTGGTTAAGATGGCGGTGGATTCGCGCATTTCAGCTTCGGAAAGCTCATTTGAAGTTACAAAGATCGAAATCAAGTATTTTAACATTTTTTCATTTTTTTTGCCCTTTTATGTTCGATCCAGAATACGTAACTAAGGTACAGTTACGTATTATATCTTAGACATATTATCAACCTCTATATGTATTTTTAGATTTTTAAGGAAATTCTAAAATGATGTGTCAGTAGAGCATTCATGAGCTTAGCCTTGCTCATTCCAAATATATAGACACTAGCTCCATCATGCCTATATCCTAGATTCTGTCATTCTTTGAAAAAACCGTTTGTCATAAATAAATACATGTTTCCTAAGTAGTGCCTTCATCTCTGATTTCATGGAAAAATATGTTATGACATACAACTATGTGTCATTTGATGGGTTATTAGCTTAGTGATAGAGCATGTCCTTAATAATTGTGTCGTTGTACCTAAGCTATGAGAGCTCTCAATCACATGAATAGTTCAATTTGCTCATTAGTGCTTGACCCCGAGTACCATGTTCACTTAAAAATTTGTAAGAAACATCCGTAATTTTTTCATAAATACTTCAAAATTATACATTCTTATTTATTAATCATACGTAACAAAACCATTATCATTCTAGAGATGGCCCTTGCAATATTCTCGTGCCCTCTCTGTCATAGAGATAATTTAATGAGTTACTCTCTAACCGATGTTGGATCTCACAATCCACCCCTCTTAGGGCCTAGTGTCCTCGTTGGTATAACGGGTTGGGAACCGGCTCTGATACCATTTGTAATAGCCTAAACCACCCCATAATATTGTCTGCTTTGGGTTGCTCATACCCTAATAAGATGTACTTTGTTTTCCTCTCTTGCTTATGTGGGATCTCATAATTCACCTCCTTAGGACTCAGAGTCTTCATTGGCACACCCAGTTGGAAACCAGCTCTAATACCACTGTTGGAAAATTGCGTTGAGACCCGATCCCGATCATAGCGAAGTAATCATGAAACTTTTTCGTGACGTTTGATTTTTTGAAAATCAAAATCTATTTAATTCTATAAAATGATTAACACAAATCATAATAAAGCAAAAACTTAATTCGTACCTTATTCTGAAGCTTGATCTTTATCTTGTTGTATCCCTTGAACTATTTTCGAAACCGATCCGTCTCAACCATTATAGCCACACAAATGTCCGACCTCTAATGGTATCCACAGAATGAGTTGAGAAAATTTTGTAACTCTTACAGAGAGGGTTAAACAAGAAGTGCTAGCTCCATAGAGTTTAAGCCTATTTATAAGAAGCTTTGGACTTTTACTAATTTAATTGAAATTAAATTCTAATTTCAATTAAACTTTAATAATTAGAATTAAAAATAATTCTAATTAAATACCAATTATGCCCATATAAGATTCAATATCTCATACTGATCCTTATTTATTAAATATCT
>JANIJH010000225.1:76188621-76224115 GCA_024520975.1 Erythroxylum areolatum | reverse complement strand
ACCCTTTTGCCTTTGTACCATTTCCATTAAGGATTTCATTTTATTTCCTAATTGAGTCCTCGTTGAACTGCCCCTTGCGATCTCTCATCTTCCTTCCTTAATCAACTCTTGACCCTTCTGGGTTCTGTAGGATTTTGTGTTTTGCTCTTCTAAACCTATGAGGAGAGGAAGAGGAGGACTCACTTCAGCAGCTGTTAAACAGGGACTTGAAACCAACGGATCTGTTAATCCTACGGCAGGTGTTGTGGTCGTAGACGGTAATAAGGAGGTTAAATATAGAGGTGTTCGGAAGCGTCCTTGGGGCAGATTCGCTGCGGAGATCAGAGACCCTTGGAAGAAGACACGCCTCTGGCTCGGCACCTTCGATTCCGCCGAGGACGCCGCACGCGCCTACGACGCCGCCGCTCGGAGCCTCCGGGGTTCTAATGCCAAAACAAATTTTCCCATTTCGACGGGGATGCATTTCTCGCCGTTGACGTACCAGAACCCGATTGCTGACTCTTTTATTGATCAGAGCTTGTATTCGGCGAATGGTTTTCAAGAGAATAGCGTTTTGGATCCTCAGAGGCCTGCGGCGAGCAGTTTGAGCAGCACCGTTGAGTCTTCCAGTGAGCCCCGGCTGCCGGGGTCGAAGATGGCGGCGAGAGGTGTTCGTCGTCCAAGAAAGTATTATCCCCGGACGCCGCCGGTGGTTCCTGAGGATTGTCATAGTGATTGGGATTCCTCGTCGTCGGTTGATGATGGAGATATCGGAACAGCCTCGTCTTTATGCCGGAGCAGCAAATCGCCCTTGCCGTTCGATCTAAATTTCCCGCCGTTGGATCAGGTTGACTTTGTTGGTACCGCTGATGATGATGACATTCTCCACCGCACCGCTCTGTGTCTCTGACGATGGTGATGTTGATGATTGTGGAAACATCTCATTATTATGATCATTAATGAAAAAAAGATTCAACCTTTTTTTATTGCCTTGTTTTTTTTTCCCCCTTTGTTTCAGAGCGGAAGGAAAATGAAAACGTAGAAGAGAAAAATACGGATTAGATTTTAAGAGGAAACCACCTTAAAATCCTATGTTGAGTTATGAAACATGGTTAGTTGGCGAGAAATTTTCTGCTACCACTTAGTCTTTTTTTGATTAATGATCTTACTGATTAGACGATCATCAACTATCTGTCTACTAATTATTGGTCCAGAGATCCTTCTCTGTAGACAGAAGCAGAGATGCTTTGTTCTTTTCTATTTCATGAAAAATATTTGCGTCACCATTTTGTGAAATCTTTGGTTACCGTGATCCTTTTCTTTTTTCTCAGCCATTTGTCGATTGGTTTTGGTTGCACCGGTTCTCATATCCAGATTTAACTTAGATTTGTGGTCTGACTGAGTGATGATGGTAAGATAAGAAATAATCAAATCTCCTGTGGCTAAACCTTTCAGGGATTTGTCATAGCTTGTTGGATGGCCAGATTGCGCTGATCTTGCAGGAATGTCTGAGATTTTTCGATTGCAGTTAATCCATTTATCGTTCTTTTCACTTGAAACTCCCCGCCATTTTTTGTTTTCTTCCTCTTTCTCGTCTTTTCTCCTTTTGGCTTAGACATTACTAATATAATTGGAATCTATCTGGTTCAATGATCTGCAGAAAGTTCTCCTTTTTGGTTGCTTGCTAAATCGTTTTAATATCGCCAAGTTTTTGCGTTTGATGTTGCCTACCCAATAGTCTTTTGTTAGTTGTTGGTGAAATGGTATTTAGCCAATTTGCCATGATGATTCTTAGTGGCGGGGACTGGACTTGATACTGGCTTATGAAGTTGAGATCTCGGATGGTTGAAAGATGGTTCGGGAACACAATGAAACTGTAAATTTTGGTTCATGGAGCCTTGATTTACCCTGCGATTGATTGTCCTTATGTGTGTATCAATAAAGTTAGTGGCTTAGGGTCTGTGAAAAACTGGTTTAGTTGCGTGGTGCTTGGCATTCCAAAAGCATTCGAACGTTGTACCTGTAGCTGTACAATTAGCAAGAACTAGTGTGTGGATGGGAATCCAGCGGCCCCATCTTTGGGCATCATTTCTCTGCTAAAGTTACATCAGGTTGCTTGGCTAATTTCAATAGAACCAGGAGAAATACAACTAATCCAGTAAAAGAGCCATGGATGGGGGTGCAACTGTAACAATTAATTCAACATTCTTGAGACAAAGTAGCTAAAGTAACGTTTGTTTAGTCCTTCCATCTCCGGTCCAAAGTGACGTGCCTTGAAAAATAACACTAGCTAAAGTAAAAACCCTTGCAAACATTTAGAAGTCGTTTGAGCCAGCTTCTTACCTCCAACCTCCTCTACTCTTCTTCAGTTTTAACTTTCTGATATCTGTGTATAGCTTATCAAACGTAAATAATCAACTGACAAAACGGGGTGCCTTATCCTTGTTCCAAAACTTTGAACCTTTTCCTTTGTTTATGAAGACTTTTTTATATATGAATGTTGTAAGAGTCCATAAGTCACCGAAGCGACGTTCTTGTCAGAACTCTTGCATGCTTTTGAATTTTCAACAGAAGAAGAAAAAAAAGGCTTCTTCTCACGACATCTTTCGCTCAATCTCCAATCAATAGAGTGATTGATTCTTAATGGTGAACAACAGCAATTAAACGTTTGAGTTTTGAGTCTTGCAGCTTCTGCTTTGAATATCTTAGAACTTCTCATAGAGTCAGGAAATTAAAAGAAGCACAGTGGCACTCCCATGGAAAACTCCAGTTTTATTGGGCCAAAGCAAGTATCGCGTGATGCTTTGATGGGTTAATATCAAAAACTTAACAGTACACGACTTTCTTGGTTCGCGAACCTTGAAGTATAATAAAAACTAATGGCTGTTAGATAAACACCATTTTCATTTGGTGAAGAGAGCTGAGAGCTAAGGAACAACAAGAACCGTTCAACCATAAGGCTTAAAGAGAGGAAAGCCATCCTTGAAAACGGCTTGGCTTCGTATGGAACATCAAAAACCATCCATATGGCTTAAAGAAATCGGTGCGCAGTGAACCTCGCTCGTCTTGTTGGTGTCCGAAGTTCGGGACTTTTCTTCTTACCCGATCCCCCTTTTGGAATCCAGGAGTTCCTCTGACGAGATGCGCAAGGCGTCATGTACCCCCATAGAGTTAATTCAGTGTTGTTATTTCCTTTGTAAAAAAAAAAAAAGAAGAAGCAAAATCATCTCGTTGTCTGCCGCAGTTTTGAAGATTCAAACATAAAGCTTATGGACAACGAGAAGTCCACTAATCAGTCTTAGCTTAACTGGCCTTAATCTCATCAATCTCCTACGACATTTATACACATCAAAAGACCAAAAGACTTCTTCGGCATTGCCAAAAGTAGGAGTTAATGAATAGAGCTTTATCTCATATTCTTTGTTATGGTGGCTCTTCTAAATTATAATATTTAGAATCATATAGTTCTAATTTACGATAATGATAGACTTTGGGTACCAAAAATAATGGGATATTTCCATGGAGAAGATGTTATAACTAGGGCATAAGGTCTGTGAAGAAGTTTAGAAATTCTCTCTTTAAAGTGAGTCCTTTAGCTTTTGTTTGGATACTTAATTACACAAAGGAAAGGAAAGGAAAGGAAATCTTGCATTTCCCTCCCTTTCTCACCAAATTGGTGAGAAAAGGAGGGAAATTGCAAGATAAGAATAAAAATGACCCAAATGGGTGAGAAAGGGAGAGAAATTGCAAGATAAGAATAAAAATGACCCAAATTTTCCTTCCATTCCTCTCAATTCTCTCCCTTATTCTTGTCCAAACAATGGAAAAGAAGAGAAATACAATTTCTTTTCCTTTCTCTTCTCTTGGTTTCCTTCCATCCAAACAAAGGCTTAGTTCGATGGTATTAAGGAAACATATATATATCAAATGCTCCTATAATTTCACATAGCGCTGCTCCCATATCAGTTAGCCCAGATCATCTCATTTAGTTAATATTTAATATTTATTTATTATCAATAATAATTTAATTTATAACTAATTTTAAATATTATAAAAATCAGAACAGAAAAATAGAATTATAAATTAAGTTCTTAAGAAATTATAGAGATTATTAGAACAGCCACCTTGGCTGGCTGCTTGAATGATGGTGTGATTTAACATTCTCATGCTTTGGATCCCATCACCAGCTGTAATGCTGATTAATAAGTAGCGGTGTAGTCTGTTTTCCACGAGTTAGAGTGCATCTTACTATTCACATTATTAGTATGCTTTTATAATCTAATTTCTCCTTTTTTCACGTCCCAAGAAGCTCCTAATCTTACGACTCGGTAAAAGTTTATGACATCTGTAAAGGTTGTACTTTGCACGAGCATCCATGAAATCAAATGATCATACCAGAGATGCAGAGAAAAAAAATCGTAACTGAGGAATCTATTAAATATAATCAACACCCGTCTCTTTCATGTCAGAAACTGAGAAGTCTAACTCATGTCCATTGGTAAAAAAAGCACGATGTGTTAGAGAGTTGTAATTCCCTGAAAGCTACAACGCAGTCTGTAATTGGACATTGCATGACAGTCAATTTCAAACCCGCAAATCACGAACATCTTTTTTTTTTATATGAGATTTATTAAGAGGGTCTTTTTAAATCATTCGTACCAAAATTAATTCAAACTCTAATCTCAATTTTTAAACAAACTTGCTTTAATAATTAGATGCTCATTTTAGCAGCAATTGATTTTAAGAGTTAATCATTATTCCTCATAAAAACCATTTATACATATTGGGAGATTATGTTTGAGATTTTTATTAGTTGTATGATATCAATAATCCATCTTAATCACAGGCGCTGCAAAACCAAAGCCATCCTCCAAAACAACCTCAAAAACAGGGACGACCCAGAAGCCATTGCATTCTCTTTGTATATTGAATTGAGCCTGTTGTCTCATTTCATGATCTATCTTGAAATCTATCAGAATTTTCATGGGAGACAACGACGAATACAACAGCAGGAAATCCCTGTTAAACAGAAACAAGAACAAATTCAATCGTAGCGTATCTCACGCATACGACGAGTTGCATAGTTTCAGGAGATATCTTCGGTTGATGTGCGTCGACCAATCCAACGTATGGACGGCTTGTCTCTCGTGGTCCATGTTCTTTGTCTTCACTTTGGTTGTTCCCGCGATTTCCCATTTCGTGTTGGCTTGTTCTTCATGCGACAGCAAGCACGAGAGGCCTTACGAAACCGTGGTGCAGCTTTCTTTGAGTAGCGTTGCGACCCTTTCTTTTGTTTGCCTGTCAAGGTTTGTGAGAAAATATGGCCTTCGTAGGTTCTTGTTCTTTGACAAGCTCTGCGATGAGAGCGAGACTGTTAGGAAAGGCTACACCGATCGCCTCAATGTATGTTTCCGGACTCAACCTCTCCCTGTTTATCACTTCTTTTGGTTTGATATAATTTGTTGCTAGGATCATGGTTTCAGAATGCTTCTTTCCTCTGCAAATATTCTTGAATGCCAGCTGTAAATGGGGTGTTGTTAATTTATTGAGGTTTTGCTGGAATTTCCATTAACCTCAACCTTTCAGCTCTTACTCCTCCGTTCCCGCAGATAAAGCTTACCATTTCTAGATTGGAACATCTTCTTTCTTTTTGGTTAGTTAGTGATCGATCATAAAATATTGATATCAAAGTTTCAATTTTAAAATATGATCCTTTTTACTAAACCAGTGCTTTGCCTTCTTCCTTCATCATGCTTCAACGTTCAACCAGTGCCGGATAAAGATAAACGTGTTGCTAAAGCATCGGACCAGTAAGAGGTAAATGAAAATTAAAGTCTACCAGAATTGTTGGTGGGATAAAGATTAAAGCATGGAGTCTCAAAGTTGTAAACTTGTGTAATGGGGAGGAGCTTTGTTTTTTGCTTTACACTATACAATATTAAGCTATAAATTTCAGAGGAGATATTTTTTTTGTTGGGTCATAAATGAAAGCCAACAAGTTGAAAATTTAGTCAAACAAAAATGGAGGTGTGAGGAATGGGAAAAGAAAGCACGAGAAGCTTGGACTTGGAGAACGAGTAGGTGGAAATAGCTTAAATCCATGATTCTTTCATGTCTGTCCCTGATCTTTCACAATTAGCTAATTGGTACTTTGGATCTCTAAGTTTAAAAAGAAGTTTCATGTGAGTACTCTGCTTTGTCTTAGCTATTCCTTGCTAGGTAGGCTCAATCAAGATGCTAATTTGGTTAAATTTGAGACTGCTGGGTTCGAATGGCGGTCTCCATAATTGTACATTATCATGCTTTACCATCAACTCAAAAGTCTAATATTGATTATGCAGACGCACCAAGGTCTGCAACATTATGAGAAAAGTCTAAGCATATTCTGCGTTATAGGTCTATGGTGATAAAGACAACGGTAATATGATGGACATGACTTTGTTGTGTTACGTGCAGAGTTCACTGAAGATCGTTTCGTGCTTTGTTGGCCCATGTTTCATAGCTGAGTGCGCATACAAAATATGGTGGTATGCTTCTGGTGCTTCACAGATCCCATTCTTAGGCAATGTTGTCCTTAGTGACACAGTAGCTTGTATAATGGAGCTATGCTCTTGGCTTTACCGTACAACTGTAATCTTCCTGGTGTGCGTTCTCTTCCGTCTGATCTGCCACCTCCAGATCCTGCGGCTTCAGGACTTCGCTCTAGTTTTCCAAGTTGACTCTGATGTGGAGACTATACTCTTGGAGCACCTTAGAATAAGGAGACACTTGAGGATCATCAGCCATCGGTATAGAGCATTTGTTTTGTTGGCTCTGATTTTGGTCACAGGAAGCCAGTTCTCTTCCTTGCTTAGTACAACTAAGACTGGTGCTGTTGTTGATATCTACAGAGCTGGAGAACTTGCGGTATGCAACTTAACCTGTAAAATGATAAAAGACCATCAATGTAATGTGGATTCAGATCGTAATATTTACATACTTCCTGCAGTAAATAAACTACTTTCGTATTTGATGTTTGTTTTTGCAGCTATGCTCAATCACACTTCTCGCAGGGGTTCTGATAATACTACGAAGTGCAACAAAGATCACTCACAAGGCACAAGCTGTAACAAGCCTAGCTGCTAAGTGGCACATTTGTTCCACTCTAGACACGTTTGAACCCAATGACGGTGAGACTCCAACTACCTCCAGTGGCCCCGTAGTTCCGACTGTGGGCATAGATGGGAACACGACTGATGAAGAAGATGAATTAGATAACACTAAGTTGATTCCAGCATATGCGTACGGTACCATATCATTCCAGAAGAGACAAGCTCTCGGTAAGACCACATAACCAATTATGCCTTAAAATCAATCTAGTAATGGTAGGAAAGGTCGGAAATATTTAGTTCTACTAAACTTGAAAATGCTGTACAACTAGTTGCAACCTAAAGCATAATAGCAGTGTAAGTAGAAGATGCTCGATGTCTTTAGCAGTTCATTGCAGAAAGTTTTCGAGGACTTGGATAACATACAGCTTCAGTTTCGGGCACAATCTTTGATAGTGGTTTTATGATATGAACTTATTTGACAATTCACACTTGTAATGGCAGTGACATACTTTGAGAACAACAGAGCGGGGATTACCGTGTATGGCTTCACACTCGACCGGACAACCCTGCACTCCATTTTTGGTGTTGAGTTAGCTCTGGTTCTGTGGTTGCTTGGAAAGACTGTTGGTATTTCTTGAAGAAATATTAGGCTTACAATACTGAGGATTATCTGATGCTTGAAGGGTACATTTATAGATAGAGAAATGATATCATGTGGAGAGCTTTTGTCATTGTTCTCATCTCCCACCTTGTAATTTACCTTCTCCCTTTTTGCAGACTTGTTGACTGTGGCCTTAATTCTTGTAATCTACTACGTATAATATGAATAGTGCAATTTCATGAAATGGACATATATGATAACGGTTATGTCCTTCGCTGATTAAAAGAACAAGGGAACAAAAACAAAGAAAAAAGTGAAAGCTTTCGCTTTGTTGTTGAAATCTGAAAGTCTACTCAGGTAACGAAAAGAATCAGATTCGAATATTTAATTATGGAGATCCAGGATTTCAACAATAGCGAAGAGAATGCGACCAGGACGGTGAAATTCAGTGACAAACAGACCGCTCCTATAGCCGACATGAGTGAGGATGATGATGTCAGCATGAAAATGGAAGTTTTGTCGAATACTGTTGACAAGGAATTGGAAAAACATACGGATGCTGCAGAAATGGAAATAACCGTTAAACATTGATTTTAAGTTAAAATTGAAATTTTTATTTAAAGGTAAGATATTTATTAAAAGATAAAATTTTATCTATTAAGATAAATTTATTATCTAGTTTAGATTTAAATTTTAGAATTTGATTTGTTTTATCTTGATATTAGTTAGGTTTGTTATTTCATTGTACATATATTTAAGCTTTCAGCGTCAATGTAATTGGCACTCATCAATAAATTACCACTTGCATTATCTCTTTTCTATTCTATTCTATCTTAGTTTGTTTCTAGTTTTAAAATCCAATATGGTATCAGAGTTTTAGATCCTTGAGCGACTATAAGATTGAGTGAGTTCCTATGACTGCCAGCAATTCAACGATTATCTCATCTCTAAGTTTCAATGGTGAAAATTATCAAGTATGGGTTGTTAAGATGAAAGCTCATTTAAAAGATCTTAGCTGTGACAGTGGGTAGAAAATGAAAGGGAATTACCACCTTTGAGAAATAATTCAATACTCAATCAGATAAAGGCTCACGAAGAAGAATAAGCAAAAGCCCCAAGAACTTTATCTATAATTCATTCTGCCGTCTCAAAAGTAATTTTTACAATAATTATGATGTGTGAAACAGCTAAGGCAGCTTGGGATATGCTGAAAGAATTATATCAAGGCAATGAAAGAACAAGAAGGATGCAAATCTTAAATCTCAAAAGAGATTTTGGGACTTTGAGCATGAAAGAAAAGGAGGCCATACAAGAATATTCTGATCGATTGATAAGTGTGGTGAACAAAATTCAACTGCTGGAAGAAGATTTACCTGATAACAATATTGTAGAGAAAATGCTTATAAGTTTGACTGAAAGATATGAGTCTAAAATTTCATCTCTTGAAGATTCAAGAGATATTAGAACAATAACTATACCATAATTGATTAATACTTTAGCAAAGAAGAGTTATGAGAAAAGAGGGAATTGAACAGACAGTTGAAGGAGCTTATTTAGCTAAAGTTGCAAAGGGAAAAGAAAAAATTCTTCAATGTAACCATTGCAAGAAGCTTGATCATGAAGAGAAATATTGTTGGTACAAAGAAAAGTCTCAATGCTATAACTGCAAAATATTTGATCATCTGCAAAAAAATTGCAGATTTAAAAAAGAAGAATATGCAAATTTGGTTAAAGTGGCTGAAGAAGAAACTTTGTTTTGAATTAGTTGAGAGAAGTGCTCAAAAATGGTAAGATGATGAGAAAGGGCATCATACAGTGAAGAGAAGTGCTTCACAAATAAAAAATTTCGAGAGATAATGAAAAACTGCATCATACAATGAATAGAAGTGCTTCACAAATAAGAAATTTGGAGAGATGTGCTCCATAAAGTTTGAATTTTTTGCAACTTTGAATCAAGGGAGAATGTTGGAAAGATTAATTCAAAGTTAAAATTGAAAATTTTTTTAAAAGATAAGATATTTGTTAAAAGATAAAATTTTATGATGGAAAGATTGATTCAAAGTCAAAAGTGAAGTTTTTGTTTAAAGACAAGATAAAGATAAAAATTATGATAAACTTATTATCTCGTTAGGATTTAAAATTTTGAATTTGATTTATTTTATCTTGATATTAGCTAGGTTTGTTATTTCATTGTCTATATATTTAGGCTTTTAGCATCAATGTAATTGGCACCCATCAATAAATTATCACTTGCGTTATTTCTTTTATATTCTACTCTATTTTAGTTAGTTTCTGGTTCTAAAATCCAATATGGTATCAGAGCTTTAGATCCTTGGGGGACTGTGAGATTGAGTGAGTTCCTATGGCTGCTAGCAATTCAACAATTATCTCAACCCCAAGTTTCAACGGTGAAAATTATCTAGTATGGGCTGTTAAGATGAAAGCTCATTAAACAGGTTTTAGCTTGTGGCAGTCGGTAGAAAATGAAAGGGAATTACCACCTCTGGGAAATAATCTAACACTCAATCAGATAAGGGCTCATGAAGAAAAAAGAAGCAAAAGCCCTAAGAGCTTTATTTATAATATATTTTGTCATCTCAGAAGTAATCTTCACAAGAATTATGACGTGTGAAACAGCGAAGGAAGCTTGGGATATGCTAAAAGACTTATATCTAGGAAATAAAAGAATAAGAAGGATGCAAATCTTAAATCTCAAAAGAGATTTTGGGACTTTGAGCATGAAAGAAAAGGAGAACATATAAGAATATTCTTATCGGTTAATAAGTGTGGTGAACAAAATTCGTCTGTTGGGAGAAGATTTACCTGATAGCAATATTGTAGAGAAACTGCTTATAAGTTTGCTTGAAAGATTTGAGTCTAAAGTTTCATCTCTTGAAGATTAAAGAGATATCAGTACAATAACTTTATCAGAATTGATTAATGCTTTGCAGGCTCAGGACCAAAGAAGAGCTATGAGAAAATAGGGAATTGAACAGACAGTTGAAGGAGCTTATTTAGCTAAAGTTCCAATGGAAAAGAAAAAAATTCCTCAATGTAACCATTGCAAGAAGCCTGGGCATGATGAGGAATATTGTTGGTACAAAGGGAAGCCTCAATGCTATAACTGCAAAAGATTTGGTCATCTACAAAAGAATTGCAGATTTAAAAAAGAAGAACATGCAAATTTGGTTGAAGTGGTTGAAGAAGAAACTCTTTTTTGAATTAGTTTAGAGAAGTGCTCAACAATGGTAAAATGATGAGAAAGTGCATCATACAGTGAAAAGAAGTGCCTTACAAATAAAAAATTTGGAGAGATGATGAAAAAGTGCATCATACAGTGAAGAGAAGTGCTTCACGAATAAGAAATTTGGAGAGAAGTGCTCCATAGAGTTTGAATTTTTTGCAATTTTGAATCAAGGGAGAATGTTCGAAAGATTGATTCAAAGTTAAAATTGAATTTTTTGTTTAAAGATAAGATATTTGCTAAAAGATAAAATTTTATGTTAAAAAGATTGATTCAAAGTTAAAATTGAAGTTTTTATTTAAAGATAAGATATTTTTTAAAAGATAAAATTTTATCTATTAAGATAAAGTTATTATCTAGTTTGGATTTAAATTTTTAATTTGATTTGCTTTATCTTGATATTAGCTAGGTTTGTTATTAATATTTAGGCTTTTAGCATCAATGTAATTGGCACCCATCAATAAATTACCACATGCATTCTCTCTTTTCTATTATACTCTATTTTAGTTAGTTTCTGGTTCTAAAATCCAACATGGTATCAGAGCTTTAGATCCTTAAGGGACTGTGAGATTGGGTGAGTTCCTATGGCTGCCAGCAATTCAACGATTATCTCACCCCTAGGTTTCAACGGTGAAAATTATCAAGTATGGGTTGTTAAGATGAAAGCTCATTAAAAAAATTTAGCTTGTGGCAGTGGGTAGAAAATGAAAGGGAATTACTACCTCTGGGAAATAATCCAACACTCAATCAAATAAGGGCTTATGAAGAAGAAGAAGCAAAAGCTCCAAAAGCTTTATCTATAATTCATTCTGCTGTCTCATAAGTAATTTTCACAAGAATTATGACGTGTGAAACAACTAAAGAAGCTTGGGATATGCTGAAAGAATTATATTAAGGCAAAGAAAGAATAAGAAGGATGCAAATATTAAATCTCAAGAGAGATTTTGGGACTTTGAGCATGAAAGAAATGGAGACCATACTAGAATATTCTGATCGGTTGATAAGTGTGGTGAACAAAATTCGACTGCTAGAAGAAGATTTACCTGAAAGCAATATTATAGAGAAAATTCTTGTAAGTTTGCCTGAAAGATTTGAGTCTAAAATTTCATCTTTTAAAGATTCAAGGGATATCAGTACAATAACTTTACCAGAATTGATTAATGCTTTGCAGGTTGAAGAGCAAAGTAGAGCTATGAGAAAATAGGGAATTGAACAGACAGTTGAAGGAGCTTATTTAGCTAAAGTTGCAAAGGAAACGAAAAAATTCGTCAATGTAGCCATTGCAAGAAGCCTGGTCATGAAGAGAAATATTGTTGGTACAAAGAAAAGCCTCAATGCTATAACTGCAAAAGATTTGGTCATCTGCAAAAGAATTGCAGATTTAGAAAAGAAGAACATGCAAATTTAGTTGAAGTGGCTGAAGAAGAAACTCTTTTTCGAATTAGTTGAGAGAAGTGCTCCACAATGGTAAGATGATGCGAAAGTGCATCATAAAGTGAAGAGAAGTGCTTCACAAATAAGAAATTTGGAGAGATGTGCTCCATATTGTTTGAATTTTCTGTAACTTTGAATCAAGGGAGATTGTTGGAAAGATTGATTCAAAGTTAAATTTGAATTTTTTGTTTAAAGATAAGATATTTGTTAAAAGATAAAATTTTATGTTGGAAAGATTGATTAAAAGTTAAAATTGAAGCTTTTATTTAAAGATAAGAAATTTTTTAAATGATAAATTTTTTTTCTATTAAGTTAAAGTTATTATCTAGTTAGGATTTAAATTTTTGAATTTGATTTGCTTTATCTTGATATTAGCTAGGTTTGTTATTTCATTGCCTATATATTTAGGCTTTCACCATTGGCACCCATCAATAAATTACCACTTGCATTATCTCTTTTCTATTCTACTATATTTTTGTTAGTTTCTAGTTCTAAAATCCAACATGGTATTAGAGCTTTAGATCCTTGAGGGACTGTGAGATTGGGTGAGTTCCTACGGTTGCCAACAATTCAACGATTATCTCATCCCCAAGTTTTAACGGTGAAAATTATCAAATGTGGGCTGTTAAAATGAAAGCTCATTAAAAAGGTCTTAGCTTGTTCTAGTGGGTAGAAAATGAAAGGGAATTACCACCTTTGGTAAATAATCCAATACTCAATCAGATAAGGGCTCATAAAGAAGAAGAATCAAAAGCCTCAAGGGCTTTATCTATAATTCATTCTGCCGTCTCAGAAGTAATTTTCACAAGAATTATGATGTGTGAAACAGCTAAGGAAGTTTTGGAAATGCTGAAAGAATTATATCAAGGCAATGAAAGAATAAGAAGGATGCAAATCTTAAATCTCAAAAGAGATTTTAGGACTTTGAGCATGAAAGAAAAGGAGACCATACAAGAATATTCTGATCAGTTGATAAGTGTGGTGAACAAAATTCGATTGCTGGGAGAAGATTTACTTGATAACAGTATTATAGAAAAAATGCTTATAAGTTTACCTGAAAGATTTGAGTCTAAAATTTTATCTCTTAAAGATTCAAGAGATATCAGTACAATAACCTTACCAGAATTGATTAATGCTTTGTAGGCTTAGGAGCAAAGAAGAGCTATAAGAACAGAGGGAATTGAACAGACAGCTGAAGGAGCTTATTTAGATAAATTGCAAAGGAAAGGGAAAAATTCCTCAATGTAACCATTGCAAGAAGCCTGGTTATAAAGAGGTATGTTATTGGTACAAAGGGAAGTCTCAATGCTATATCTGCAAAAGATTTAGTCATCTGTAAAAGAATTGCAGATTTTAAAAAGAAGAAAATGCAAATTTGGTTGAAGTGGTTGAAGAAGAAACTCTTTTTTGAATTAGTTGAGAGAAGTGCCCAACAATGGTAAGATGATGAGAAAGTGCATCATACAATGAAGAGAAGTGCCTCATAAATAAAAAAATTTGGAGAGATGATGAGAAAGTGCGTCATACAGTGAAGAGAAGTGCTTCACAAATAAGAAATTTGGAGAGATGTGCTCCATAGAGCTTGAATTTTCTGCAACTTTGAATCAAAGGAAAATGTTGGAAATATTGATTCAAAGTTAAAATTGAAGTTTTTTTAAAGATAAGATATTTGTTAAAAGATAAAATTTTATGTTGGAAAGATTGATTCAAAGTTAAAATTGAAATTTTTATTTAAATATAAGGTATTTTTTAAAAGATAAAATTTTATCTATTAAGATAAAGTTATTATCTAGTTAGGATTAAAAATTTTTAATTTGATTTGCTTTATCTTGATATTAGCTAGGTTTGTTATTTCATTGTCTATATATTTAGGCTTTCAGCATTGGCACCCATCAATAAATTACCACTTGCATTATCTCTTTTCTATTCTACTTTATTTTTGTTAGTTTCTGGTTCTAAAATCCAACATGGTATCAGAGCTTTAGATCCTTGAGGGATTGTGAGATTGAGTGAGTTCTTGTGGCTGGTAGCAATTCAACAATTATCTCACCTCCAAGTTTCAATAGTGAAAATTATCAAATATGGGTTGTTAAGATGAAAGCTTATTTAAAAGGTCTTAGGTCGTGGCAGTGGGTAGAAAATGAAAGGGAATTACGACCTTTGGGAAATAATTCAACACTCAATCAAATAAGGGCTCGTGAAGAAGAAGAAGCAAAAGTTCCAAGAGTTTTATCTATAATTCATTCTGTCGTCTCAGAAGTAATTTTCACAAAAATTATTACGTGTGAAACAGCTAAGGAAGCTTGGGATTTGCTGAAAGAACTATATCAAGGCAATGAAAGAATAAGAAGGATGTAAATCTTAAATCTTAAAAGAGATTTTGGGACTTTGAGCATGAAAGAAAAGGATATCATATAAGAATATTCTGATCGGTTGATAAGTATGGTTAACAAAATTCAACCATTGGGAGAAGATTTACCTGATAGCAATATTGTAGAGAAAATGCTTGTAACTTTGCTTGAAAGATTTGAGTGTATAATTTCATCTCTTGAAGATTCAAGAGATATCAGGACAACAACTTTATCAGAATTGATTAATGCTTTGTAGGCTCAGGAGCAAAGAAGAGATATGAGAAAAGAGGGAATTGAACAGACAGTTGAAGGAGCTTATTTAGCTAAAGTTGCAAAGGGAAAAGAAAAAATTCCTCAATGTAACCATTGCAAGAAGCCTAGTCATGAAGAGGAATATTGTTGGTCCAAAGGAAAGTCTCAATGCTATAACTGCAAAATATTTGGTCATCTGCAAAAGAATTGCAGATTTAAAAAAGAAAAACATACAAATTTTGTTGAGGTGGGTGAGGAGGAATATCTTTTTTGAATTAGTTTAGAGAAGTGCTCAACAATGGTAAGATGATGAGAAAGTGCATCATACAGTGAAGAGAAGTGCTTCACAAATAAAAAATTTGGAGAGATGATTAGAAAGTGCAACATATAGTGAAGAGAAATGCTTCACAAATAAGAAATTTGGAGAGATGTGCTCTATAGAGTTTACATTTTCTGCAACTTTGAATCAAATGAGAATGTTAGAAAGATTGATTCGAAGTTAAAATTGAAGTTTTTGTTTAAAGATAAGATATTTGTTAAAAGATAAAAATTTATTTTGAAAAGATTGATTCAAAGTTAAAATGAAAGTTTTTGTTTAAAGATAAGATATTTGTTAAAAGATAAAATTTTATCTATTAAGATAAAGTTATCATCTATTTAGTAGAATATTAAGCCAATATTCTACTAAACACTTAATAAAAATTTTAGCAGTTGAAAAAATAGAGGCAACCAACGACAATCGCTTTCTTTTTCCATCTTTCTCTTAATTTCCTAGCTGGTAATTGTGTCTAAAAATATTCTCTTTCATCCTTTATAGGTTCTTTCATTGTGTTTGTTTTGTAGAAAAATTGGAGGAAGTTGTGAAGCTTTACAATCTTGAAATTACTCACAATTAGGTAAATTTTCAGCTGCAATTTTATGAATTTTTTTGTGATTTTGATCATCCTATGCTAGTTTATAGTTGATTTGAATGTTGTGGTTGTTTGGGACAATAGTTGAAGCTGCATGAAAGGATAAAAAAGAGAAAAAGTGTGGTTGTAAAAGAAGAGTAGATAGGAGAAAAGGTAAGGGTAAAGAAGATGGTATCTTTTGAAATTCGAAGTTGCATGTAGAGACATAATGAGAAATGCAAAAAGGGAAAGTGTAAATATGAAATTTATTTGCAAGAAGGACATTTTTACTATTAATTGAAATAAATGAGGGTGAAATGAGGTTTTTAATTAGTTAATGATATTTTAATAATTATGAGGGCTACGTTAGTAAGGATATTATTTTTATAATTAAGAATAAATTATAAAAGTGAATAATGTTGGATTATTAGGTGTAATTGGGTTAAATTTTTTTTTGTAAATTCTAGGTCCGAAAGTCTGATTAAGAAGTAATTGAGATTATCAATTAGTTGAATCCAAAATTGAGATAAGGATAACCTTGAACTTTACTCTTAAAATTAAGTACCGTTTTGTTATTAATAAATTATATTTTGAATTAGTCACTAATTTAATTAATGATTAATAATTACATACATGAATTATATTTAATTAATTATCAAATAATTAATGTAGTATAAGGTGTTTCATTGTCATATTTTGTTACATTTTCTAAGGTGTATCGCTTGTTAAGTTGACAAGAAATGTGTTAAATAAATAGAGACTAGTAGATAATAAGTTGTGAATAATTGGTAAAAATTGAAAATTAGTGACTTGCTTAGGATATGCTATATTTGATGGTCTTAGATGGATAAGTTGAGTCGATATGAGTGAGTGGTAGCTAGATATCAGTCCGTGGAGCAGATATTGAGACATTTTGAGTCCCGGAGATGTCCTGTTCCAATGATTAGATACTAAAGTGGTATCAGGATATCTTGAGTTCCAGGAGCTAGGTACTTAAATAATACCAGGGTAAAGATTGAGAAATCGAGGTACCTTATACCGATATTTATATATTCAATTACATTTCCACTTTGTGAGAGTTTACGATGAGTTGAGATATGCCGACAGATCATTGGATATAAGCCTACTAGGTTAAGTTGGCCCAGACAATTCAATTAAATATTGGAATAAAACATAAATGACAGTTATAATTAATATTTGCATAAATCATAATTTGGTAAAATTTTTGAGATGTTTGTTGATTGTTTAGATTATACCGAGTGATGTTGTGTATATACGTATTATATGTATGATTTAATTGTTGACTAGGTCTTATAATTATTTATTGAGTTATATAATTTTAAGGTTATGGTCGGTTACCCATACTAAGTAGACAACTCATCCCTTGTCGCCATTTTTTAGGAGATCGAATAATTGTCGATATCCTAGTGCACGTGATAGATAACGTGAAGAATAGGTGGGGCCAACAAACTACTATATATATATTTTAATATGACAATTTAAGTAGTTGTATTGTATAAAACAGTTTTATATTTGACAAACAATTATCTCTTTTAGAACTAATAAAGAATTTGATGATTAATGGTATGTTTTAGAAATTATTTGGTTAATTTTGATTTAAGAATTTTTAGAGCGTCATAGAAAGAACGCACAGGTCCTACAGAGATAAACTGCTGGGCAAACAAGAGACTAAATAATCTGCTAACTTGTCGATTGAAGACAATGATTTTAGGGTCTCATTCGAGGAACAAGGACCCATTATCTCTCTGTCCCAAAGATTGCATAAACTTTTTTGAGGAGCCATGGAAATATGCAGTGATAGTCAAATTAATGGGACGTCGTATTGTCTATTTAATCGCATTCAGGAGCTTTGGAAGCCATCAGGGAAGTTTAAAGTAATCGATTTGGATAATCAGTTCTTTCTAGTGCGGTTATCCAGTGAAGTTCATGGATTATTATGAGACACTGTTTATCAGTTCAACAATGTTCTCGTTTGTTTGAAGCTACAACTGCAGTGATAACTAATATAGTCACTTGCATTCATTTCCCGGAGATGCCATTATTATATTATCATGAATCGGTGCTTACTAGAATTGGAAATACAATTGGCAAAACATCTAGGTGAGGGTTAGTAACTAGTAACGAAGGAATTGGAATTCAAAAATATGAATGAGAATAAAAATGTAAAAATTAGAATAGAAATAAAATTGCTGATAATGCATGTTTAGTATGTCAATACTAGAAATGAGATTATAGAAATTAATAGTTATATCAGTGTTTGGTATCAAATATTAAAAATACTAATAACAATTTTTTATTTATATTTTATTATTATGTGATTGATTTTGTGAATAAATAATTAAAATATTTATATTATTATTAATTAATGAAAATTTTTATTTAATAAATAAATAATTAAATTTTGTTTTTAATGATTCAATAAATTATTAATTTTTAAATAATTGTGTATAATTTTTATTATAGGAATAAGATTAAAAAATATAATGAACTTATTTTATGATATAAAATCATTAGAATAAAATAAAATAATTATTAAATAAATTAAAAAAAGTAACGTGCAACGTTGAGAAGCGACCAGAGAGGAAGAGGGATAGAAAGTTTCAATTGAGACAATATGCAAAGAAAAAGAGAAGCAAAAAAGAGTTTTAGTTGCCTACGTTTATTTATTATTCTTGATAACTGATTCTAGGTTATACTCGCATCCACTTAAGAATAAAATTCAAAATTATTTAAAATTCATTCTACATATGTTAATCCTTATTTTATCCATTACTAACAACCAAACAAGCAAAAGTTAAGGAATGTAAGTTACATACTTATTCTCACATCTTCATTCCTAGTTACCACATGTATGCTGAAGGTCAATTATAATACGGTTTCTATTCAGAGAGGTCAATTTATATTACAAAAACAAACAAAGATGATGAAGCAAACTGCAAGAACTTTAAGTAAAATAGTTCACATGCACTATTTAAACAAGACTCACATTGTAACTTTTCAATACTAGCATTTAATTAATCACTACTCTTGCCTATATTAAAACTTTGTGTGACAATTAGAAAAGAAACCTAAATTAGAACATAAAGTTGTTATTGTCTTCTTCTAATTCCTCTCATGAATCTTCTAGAATTCTTTTATTTCTTCTGTTTCTTTATTTGAACAATATACACATACGACAAAAATACCATAGTAATCTAGTATCAGAGCATTCACTTTTGGCAAAATCAATGGTGGAGGGAACATGGTGAGAGGGAACACAGGGAGCTGAGTTATGTAGAATTAAAGAAAAGGTTAAAAGTTTGATGGAAGCGCAAACCAGGAATGACAAACTTTTGTTAGAATCACATAACGGAGCAGACAAATATAAGAAGGAAATGTTAAAGTTCAAATCTATCTTTACTTCATTTATACAGCGATATGAAGGGGAACATGAGTAACTATTCTTGCTACTCCGAAACATATGAATCAAAGAAATAAACTTGTCCAAGAGAAGGATAAAAATGTGATTCCCATTAGTTTGAGCAAGATAGAGTTTCCAAAGTGTGAGCAATGTTTTCATTTGGACCATACTCTGAAGAACTTGAAGGTGGGCATAACAATTCTTCATATGGCATAATAAACTCAAGAATGGTATTGACTTTATTTAAGAGATAGAAACAAGTCTAAAGTGGTGGATTGGGAGAAGTTTAAAAGTGTGCTTAAGCAATGCTTTGATGCTGAGATTTTCAATAACCCACTAGGAGATTTCAAGGAGCTGAAGCAGAAAGTTTTAGTGTTGGAGTATTGTGCTCAATTTGATCACCGTTCTAATTGACCATCCCCGTCTAAAGAGTATCTAATATGGTTAGGGGTAAGCATTCGGATAATTCGGGCCGAATTTTCACTGTTCGGGCCCGGCCTGAATTACCCGAAATTTTTTTCCCTTACCCGGCCCGAACCCAAACTTTCAATTACCCGAATTTACCCGACCTGATTTACCCGAATTACCTATTTATCCGACCCGATTTACCCGAATTTTCCGAATTATTCCGGCCCGATTTACCCGAATTATCCTAATTACCCTATTTCATAATTCTTTTAAACCTAATTCGGGTAATCGGGCCGACCCGAATTTTTTCAGAGTTACCCGTCCCGGCCTGAAAATAATTCGGGTAATCCAAGTAATCGGGCCGGTACGAATAATGCTCACCCCTAAATATGGTTCTTTTTTAAGGGTCTAAAACTAGAGATCACAGTCCGATTAGATAAACCAACTTCATTACATCATGCCTATATGTTAGTGCAAAAACGAAAAGTAGTGATGATGGCAAATTGGGGTATATCTTTTCTCATAGTGAATATAATAAGGAGTCTCAGCGTTGGGAGGAGCAACAACTCAGTTCCTAAAATGCATTAAACGATGAATGTTAACAGGAACTTGTCATCAAACATAATATTGGCCACCCCAATGGCCCAAATGCTTTTGGCACTAGCTAGAACATTCAAAACTTCAAAACATATCAGTAGTAAAGAATTTGAAGACAAAAGAGTAAGAAGGCTCTGCTTTTGGTGTGACGAGAAATATAGCCCAGGCCATAAATGCAGGAAGAGACAACTTCAGTTGATAGAGATATTGATGGTATCAGTGAGAAGCAGATAGAAATTAATTTTCCAAATGTATCCAGGCAGACAATGGTGAGATTAATAAGGAAGTGAAATTTTAAGCAAATGAGAATTGTGGGAATCCATCAAAGGAATGTGATTCACATTTTGATATATAATGGAAGCACCCATAATTTTGTGGATGATTCAGTTGTGAAGAAAGGAGATTGTGACGTTAGGGACATTGAACTACTCTATGCTATAGTAATAGGAGGGTTGTGGTTAACATGCAATTAGTGTTGCACTAACTTTACGTGGACTATACAAAGGGTCTAATTCACTATAGATGCACTAGTGTTGTCATTGGGAGGATGTGAGGTTGTGCTTAGGTAAGGATTTCCACAAAACACTCGAACGTTCAAAAGAGGACAACTCTTTATGATGCAGTGAATGCACCTGATTGAGTGTCAACTACAATAATTAAGAGAGAAAGGGGATCAATGGAGTTCTTTTGATGACATTAATGCAGTATTGTCAGAGTTTGTTGTAGAATTCAGGGACTTAATCTAATTACCACATGAATGAATACATAATCACTATATTAATTTAAAAGAGGGAGTCGAAGCCATCAACGTTCGACCATACAGATATTCTAGAGCTCAGAAAGACATCATTGAGCAATTGAGACAATTGATGAACCAAGGCCTCATTAGACATAGCTTGGGACATTTTGCATCACTAATGGTCTTAGTTAAGAAGAAGGATAGTTCGTAGCAAATATGCTTGGATTATTGGGAACTTAAAATATGCATGATTAAAGATAAATTTTTTATCCTTCTAATTAAAGAGTTTTTAGATGAATTATACAAGGCTAGCTGGTTTTCAAAACTAGATTTACAATTGAGTTATCATCAAATCTGAATGCAACCTGAGAATATCCTAAGGAAATGTTCAAGCCGCACGAAGGGCATTATGAAAATTTTGATAAGTCATTTGATATAAGCAACACGTTGTCCACATTTTAGAGGCTTATGAATGACTTGTTCAAGCCATTTCTCAAGCATTTGATCATAGTATTTTTTTTGACGATGTTCTTGTTAACAATCAATCACTTTAGTTACATTTGGAACCTTAGTAAAATAATGGAAACGTTGAAAACAAATCAACTATATCTTCGTGGGAGCAAGTGTGTGTTTGGAGCAAAAAAGGTGTAGCTATAGAGAAAGGTGAAAGCGATATAAGAATGGCTAGAACTGAGGAATCTTAATAAGCTAAGGGGTTTCTTTAGACTTACTGGTTACTACAGAAGATTCATTAAAGGATATGAAATAATTGCTCAACCTTTAACAGAACTACTAAAGAAATATAATGCTTTGCAGTGGTGTTGATAACAAAAATATAAGGAAACATTTGAAAATTGAAGAGAGCTATTGTAATAACACTAGTTTTAGCACTTTGAGACTTCTCCAAACCTTTTGTGCTGAAAGTGGATGCCAACAGGTCTGGCATAAGAGCTGTATTACTTCAAGGAAATCATCCTATATCATTTTTAAGCAAGAATTGGCTCTAAGGCATTAGGGATTGTCAACATATAAGAAAGAATTTCTAGCAGTGACTAAAGCTATTAAACAATGGCACCATTATCTCAGTATTAAACCCTTCATAGTTCAAACAGACCATATAAGCCTTAAATATCTCTTGAAGCAACCAATATCTACACCATTTCAACAATCGTGGTTGCCTAAACTTTTGGAGTGTGATTTTAAAGTTCAGTATTGTAGTGATAAGGAGAACTTTATGGCAAATGCTTTATCTAGACTCACGAGTTCAAAAATGTTAGAGATGTGAAGAGGATTCTACTATGTAGGATTTAATAAGGAAATGAACAACACAAGAAATTATCTCGAGTGCATATGAAAGAAAAAATGGGCTACTATGTTGGAAGAGTAAGCTAGTGATTGATTCAGACTCCACACTCAGGGAACATTTGATCAAGATGAGTTATAATGAAGCAATGGGGATATTTGGGAACATTAGTAACCATAAAAAACTCTAAAACCTATTTCGATGGAAAGGCTTATCTAAGGATGTCCAGAATTATATTAAGAGATGCATTATTTGTAAAAGAAAAACAAATAAGATACTTTCGCATGCCCAAAGTTGTTACAACTACTAAAAATTTTAGAGGATTGCTAGAGGGAACTTAGTCTGGATTTTATCGAAGGGTTGCTAGCATCCAAGGGAAACTCAATAATCTTAGTAACGGTTGATCGTTTTATGAAATATGCACTTTTCATACTAGTGAAACATCCCTACTCAACTCAGGACATCACATAATTATTTCACAACCACATATTTATGTTATATGGAATGCTTGAAACTCTTGTCAATGATCGAGACTCGAAATTTTTTAGTAGATTTTGGTAAGAACTATTTCAGTTACAAGGAGTCAACTTGAAAGTATTCGATAGCCTATCATCCGTAAATGGTTGGTTAGATAGAGACGATCGACAAGATTTTAAAGACTTACTTAAGATGTTTATGCGACAAAATACCCCATAAATGGAGTGAGTGGGTTCCTTTGGAGGAATTGTGGTATAATTTGACATATCACATAGCTATTGATGTAACATTGTTTAAATTTTTATATGGGTACCCTCTACTAATTTATATATCATACCTTGTTGGCGATTTGAAGATAGTTAAAGTACATCAAGCTCTTAGAGATAGAGAAGCGATGTTGGAGATAACTTGACTTCTTTTGTAGAGAGCACAAAATAGAATGAGACAACAAACATATTAAAAAATGACATGAAGAGAGTTTGAGGTGGGTGACTTGGTTTTATTAAAACTACAACCTTATAAACAACATTCTCTTCACAACTTTGACCCCTACAAGGTTTTGAAATGTGTGGGAAACGTAGCTTATAATCTAGAGCTCCTAGCAAGAACTATTATTCATCTAGTCTTTCATAGTTTACTAACACAAGAAGGCTCAAATACGGCAAGAAAGAACATATAAGGCATTACTCGAGATACTCACTATTACAGGGCATGTTCTTGTAGTAGTGTTAGGAAGGAGAATGACAAAAAGAAAAAAATGCACGACAACACAGTTATTAATTCAATTGTCAAATGGTCGGAGGGATAATGCCTACTGGAAATATATGTTCGAGCTTCAAAATTGATTTCTAGAGATGATCTCTTGGTAGAAATAGATTTGAAAAGGGAAGGAATTGTTGCAAAAACAAATGAAAATGATGAGGCAAATTATGGTACTTTAAAAAGAAAGATTTGCGAAGTTGTTTAGATAAAATTTAGATAAATTATTTTTAATTAAATAAATTTATTTCAATCTCTTATATAATATTTATTAAAAAATTATTAATAAAATTATTTTATAATTACAAAATTAAGTAAAATTATAGAATAAAATAAAATAATTCACAATTATTATTAATAATTAATTTTAATTAATTAAATATAATATTAAATTAGATTATTCATAATTCTTATTAAAATTAATTTATTGAATATTAAACTTTCATCAAAACATGATGCTAGCAAGTGTAATTATAATTACGAATAGTAATTAAATAATGAAGGATCCCAATTGAAGGAAAGTACAAAAGAAGGAAGTCCTCTGAAGTAACGAAAAGGACAAGTTAGAGGCTACAATTTCTCCGCAAAGCAAGTAGAGATTAGGTTGCTTAGAAGTTTAAGAAAAAAAGATAGAGATAGGAAATTTGAAAAGCTTTAAAACTTTGTCTTTAACAATTATGCAAATCTCAGAATATCATAGAATATTAGGTTAGTAGATTCTTCACTTTGACCTTATTCAAACAGAATGTGAACTCCTGGATATCAAGCCAAACGTCGTCGCTTGCTGCTTGTGGTAACTGTTTTTACTTTTAGTAACTACCGACATGACATCTCATTATATCAAAAACGCCAAAACGACATCGCCTTCGGTCCCATTCGGCGAATACAGAAGTTGGCAAAGAAGAGCAATTACAATACAAATCCCTACACTATTGGACACCGAAGATCAATACTTCAAACTGAAATTTCATCTAATCTTTTACTTAACCTGCTCTGGTCTCTCTGGTTATGGAGATATCTACTGGACCGATCAGTTCATGCTCTAAAGAGCACCAGAGCATATACCAAGAGTGGTTCAATTATGCTGATTCTGGTAGGTACTACGCCACATTTCTCGTTTTCCTTGTTATTCTAGTTAATTAATTGTTGTGGTGATATGATCTTATGTGAAACAACGTTAATGTGTGTCTTTGTAGATGGAGATGGTCGGATCACCGGAAATGACGCTATCAAGTTCTTTGGTTTGTCTAATTTGTCCCGACCCCATCTCAAGCAGGTTTTTTTAATTACTTTTTTCCCGTTTCTTTTACCTTCATTATGGTTATTCTCGTTGTCGTTATGTTAGTTTTCATGTTTTTATTTAAGGTTTGGGCAATTGCCGACTCGAAGCGACAAGGATATCTTGGGTTTAAGGAGTTCATCGCTGCTATGCAGGTTTAACAGAAGTTTTATTCTCTCTGTTGTGTTTGTGAATGTGTGGACTAATGTATCTTTAACTTAAGTTCTGTTCAGTTACCCGGTTGACTTTGGAAATTTTCCAGTTGTGTTTTTATAGTTGACTAATTTGTTCTTACCTTGATGTGTAGCTAGTTTCATTGGCACAAGCTGGACATGAAATAACCAACGATCTTCTCTACACCAAAGGTTTTAACTTTTTATGCTTTATATCTTGCTCTTTGCCTTGTCTGTTTAGTGCCTGGAATTTGGTTGTTCTTGCTATATTTCTGAATATTGTATCTTTGATACTTGGCCTTGTCTGTTTAGTGCCTGGAATTTGGTTGTTCTTGCTATATTTCTGAATATTGTATCTTTGATACTTGGCCTTGTTATCCTTTTTTCCACTATCTCTTATTACTTTTGCTAGATAATGGAGTTGTTAAGTTGATGGTGTTATATGTTTACATATAATAGATGATATTGAAGATTTAAATCCTCCATCAATGGAAGGCTTAGATGCACTACTTGCGGTAAGTGTTGGATTGTATTCTGAAGTTGTCTATCTCAAATATTTCCATTTAAAACGGTTCTCGTCATTCAATGTATATGTGCAGAAGAAAAGGCGATCTTCAAAATTTTCCGAGTCTGATTCAAATGGTAAAAAGTCTCTACAATGTTGATTGAAATGTGGGATTTCCTTTTCTACTGTGCATTTAGAGCTTTCTACTTTTCAGGTACTTCTCCAGTGGAAACATCGGCTTCAGTGCATTGGTTTTCTTCGAAATCAGCCAAAAAGGTGTGTTTTCTTGTGGTACATTGGTGCAAGTTTGTCAACCTGTGACTTTTGTATCATAAAACAATATATCTGCTTTTGTGCCATCTTTTTATGTTAAATGGCTATAATGACCATGAACATGACTTGTGATTTCTGTTCTTTCAATGTATAGCTTTCAGTAAAAGTTGATTCTCTACTTGGTATATACAGTTCTTTCTTCTTGTTGTCTTCAGTTAATGATATATTATAATTGTGAACTTGATGTGCATTTCCAATTCCTTCCTGTTTTCACAGTTTATTTTATATTCTCAGGTGTCTCTGTCCTCCGTTACATCTATTGTTGATGGCTTGAAGAGACTATACATTCAGAAGTTGAAGCCATTGGAAGTTACCTATCGCTTTAATGATTTTGTATCTCCATTGCTGGTGAGCGAGCAGCTGCGATACTTAATACTGACAAAGTTGTCAACTAATAGCATACATGCTTTTCCTGGATTTGATCTGAGTTTTGTCCATCTTATATTTAATTTCTATAACCTTAGCTAGCAAAAAAATGGACTGTAGGCATAACAGTTTCTGTGGATTTCTTAAATGCAGACTAACAGTGATTTTGATGCCAAACCAATGGTAATGTTATTGGGGCAATATTCTACTGGTAAAACTACGTTCATTAAACACTTACTGAGAGGTAGTTATCCAGGTAATTTCTCCTTCCTATCCATCTCTCTTTTGTGCGTATATCTGGATGTTACTGTGTCTACTGGGTGGTTTCTTTCTTTCTATTCTTTTATACCTAAACAAGTTTCTACATCTTTCCTTTTTTTCTTTTTCCCTTTTGCTACAGGTGCTCATATTGGACCTGAACCAACAACTGACAGATTTGTTGTTGTAATGGTATTTATACGAGTCACCCCATGTTACTTTGTATTGTTGGACGATTTACTATTTGGAGGAATAATAAAATGATTAACTCATATCTTAGATCATTTTTGGCCTTAGCAATGATGTTGCATTTTGTAAATCTTGCAGGCTAACTGCCTCTTATCAGTTTCTGTTAAAAGAGAAATACTGGTTCTATTACTTTTGATTTTATCCATAATACTTGCATTCTGATTGTATATCTGTACAGAATGGACCTGATGAAAGAAGTATTCCAGGGAATACGGTTGCGGTGCAAGCAGACATGCCATTCAGTGGGCTCACAACTTTTGGAACGGCTTTTTTGTCTAAATTTGAATGTTCCCAAATGCCACATCCGGTGAGTACTAGAATCTCAGATTTCCTTCTTGATTATACGTTGTAGCACTTAAAACACTCCCAATTTTGTTGTTTATGTAGTTGCTGGAGCATATTACATTTGTGGACACTCCTGGAGTTCTGGCAGGAGAAAAACAACGCACACAACGAGCTTATGATTTTACAGGTGTAACATCTTGGTTTGCAGCAAAGAGTGACCTCATTCTTCTTCTGTTTGACCCCCACAAACTTGATGTTAGTGACGAGTTCAAGCGTGTGATTTATTCTTTGCGCGGTCACGATGACAAGATTCGCGTGGTTCTCAACAAGGCAGACCAAGTTGATACTCAACAAGTAGGAATTCAGCTGACTATATCTTTTATTTAGCACTGACAGGGAATACTAGCATTTAAGAAATGAAAACAAAAAGACAGGCTTATAGGGTTTTGTAACAAGAATTAAGAAACATTCTTTAGGATTTGAAACAAACAAGGCCATTAGCATCCACATCAATAAGTTCTTAAGAAAAATAAAAGCGTCACACTTCCCAAAACTAATTCAGAATTTTTAGAAAAACTCAATTCTTTTTTTTTCCCTTAAACTTAAGTAAATTAAAGTACAAGGCTTCTCCAATTTATGTTTATTGAAGTAACAAATTTACTATAATTTTTTTCTTGATAGCTATTAGTAGTTGCCTAAAGGACAAGACTTAAAAATAATTCTACCGTATAGACCTCGGTTCTTATCAAGAAAGTGGTCAATACATAAAGTTGACAAAGCTGACTATTAAAGAAATAACCCAAAACTAATTGGGAAAATAAAGCAGAGATTAGACGTTATGTTCCTTTGACACTTGTGATAAAGTCATTCTTCTTCAATGTTGTCATTCATCTATAGCATAATGGCTCTTTGTAAATTTTCTCATTAGTACAGTTCTAACCTTGTTTGGCCCACTTTAACAGTTAATGAGGGTTTATGGAGCTTTGATGTGGTCTCTTGGAAAAGTTCTCAACACTCCTGAAGTTATGCGTGTGTATATTGGGTAGAGTATCTATCAGTAAATTTAATTGAATATCATTCTTATATCTAGTACCATAGTCCAAACTAGCAAGGTTCTTCATACAGTAAATATGATTAAGTTGTGACCCGTTAACACAAGTCACAGCTTGTTCTCTTTAAGGATTTCAATTGGGCAACACGGTGATGGTTTACTTTGGTTCCAGAGAATACTAAAATGAGTTCATTTTTGCTTATGAAATGTGTGAATCAAAGAAGCATTTAAATATTTGCAAGATTGTTTTTGTGATATACTGAGACGTGTGGTGAAACTGAGATTGCATACTCATCTCATATATACATTTATTTGTGTTGTTGCACGGCAGGTCATTCAATGACAAACCAGTAAATGAAGCTGCTGTTGGTCCAATTGGAAAAGAGCTGTTTGAGAAAGAACAGGAAGACCTTCTTTCTGATCTTAAAGATATCCCAAAGAAGGCTTGTGATCGTCGAGTAAGTTCTGCAAATCTAGTTTCTTTTGCAGTTCTTTGTATATTATTAATAAAATTATTGATTTGTTTTGATAATTCACTGGAATTTTTGTTGAATTGGATTCTGATGATATTTTATACAGATAAATGAGTTTGTGAAACGTGCTAGGGCTGCCAAGATTCATGCTTACATTATTGGCCATCTTAAAAAGGAGATGCCAGCAATGATGGGAAAAACGAAGGCCCAACAAAGGCTGATTGATAATTTGGAAACAGAGTTTGTAAAGGTTGGTTTCACTTGATATCTTTACTTTCATCTATGTCCAAGGTTGAGTAGACTGTCAGCATTTCTCTCGCTCGTGTTTAAACAGGTACAAAGGGAATTCCATTTGCCTCCTGGAGATTTCCCAAACGTGGACCACTTCAGGGAGGTTTTGAGTGGTTACAGCTTTGACAAGTTTGAGAAGTTGAAGTCCAAAATGATACAGGCTGTGGATGATATGCTAGGTTACGACATTCCAGAGCTCTTGAAGAATTTCAGAAATCCCTACGATTAAAGGATGGCCCATCATGTTAGCAGAGACCAGAAGCCGTATAGCAATCATACATGTTCAGTGAGAATCTTAGGCATTGTCCCCGTGTAGTTGTCTATTTCTTCATCTTATCAGTTTTCCCAGGAACATATATGCAGGCAATATAAATCGACTCGTCGACAATGTTCATTCATCACCTCGATAATGACAAAAGAAATTATTTTTAACAATTAATATGTCCTACCTTTATATACTCGTCTAGTAAAGCTTGATTGCCGTTACAACTATCTTCTTGGACTCTTTAATCATACGGTCTATTTCAGTTAATCTATACCAATAAAATGGGAGATTTTATATCGTTGAAAATTACTTGGCCTCCATCACGGTAGTAAATCGATAAATAATCGAATAAAGTATGATATAGAAATGGGTTTGTACCATTTCTTAAAATCCTACGAGTGTCTCGTGGGAAAGAAGTGAGGGCATCAAGACAAATCTGGAATCCTGAAAACTTTATTCATAATTGGCATGCAATATTTTGTCAAATCAAATCATAAATTATATGTAACTGCGACTGTATCAACCTATATGCGATGCTGTTGTTTTGGTATATTAATAGTTATTCTGCATCTTAATATATATGATTTTGATATGCAAATATGCATGTCTTCAAAACTTTGTTGTGGTAAGTTTGTTCAAGAGATTTAACGCAGCCTACATAATATAATTTGTCAAGGTTGATTTAAGACTAAGCCATTCTGCCCAGCATAAAGCTGTAGTAATTTAGGAGTCATGCCTTGCTTTAACCCTGAAAACAAACCGTCAATTACCAAGAAGGTATGGAATAGCTTTATAAAAAGTGTCCAAAAGAAGCTGACCCGTTTTAGAAGATCCAAGCTCTTGAATAGAGCCAGTGAACACCTTCTTGAACTCCACCACCGCGCATCTTCGGTCGCTATTCTTCGCCTTCCAACTCACCATTACCACTTCCACCACGATTGCTTCAGCTATAACCATTCTCACCTGAGCCACCAAAGCCAACCAGAGCCAGATGATCTACACAGGGTCCATACAAGGACTTCGCAGACACAAATTAATCATATTGTAGAGAAACCAGTGCTCTCACCGGGCATCTATTGTAAACCTCATGAAGACCACTCTGAAGAAGTCAAGGACGTCACTGTTGAAGTTGAAGTTACTGACTCTAACTATTCCTCTGAGGATGCAGTGGAAGACTATGATAATAACTGTGATGATGGCGACAAAATGAAAGGTGCTTTCAATGAGAAGAATGAATCAGTTGCAATGCAGTTATATGGAGTGGATGCAAGAGCTCAGGAGTTCATAGAGAAGATGAAAAGAAGATGGAGGCTTGAGATACAGGCTGCAAAAGAGAACCCTGAATCACATTCGGACTCGTGTATATGACACTTTGGGTAATGTTTGGTATTAAAAGTAAAGAAGATATTATATTACATCACCATTCATTCCATAGTTGTTATATATTGCATCACGTACAAATCCTTCGACCTTTTGTATTCCAATGTGATTACACATTATTCTTTGTGGTTTCCATTACATTGGACACCAGATTTCACTACATCACATTTTATGGTCCCATTACTGCTATTAGATACAATACATATGCTCTTGTAAGTTAGAAAATATCCTTAATTTCTATTCTCCTTCTATGATTGTGATATAGTAAGGATGGCTTTTAGTTGAATTGCTGTTGTTTTCTTGGGATTAAGGGTTCAAAATCTCAAACTTTACTCAATTTTATAATTATGATCCGAACTTTAAAAAAGTGACAGTTAAATATTTAAACTTTCAATTTTTCTTAATTATAACTCATCGTCGGTGCCTCCGTTAAGTTTGCAAGCAGGATTTGCTATATGTTGCTGAAACCTTAAATACTTATACACGTCATATCTAATTAAACTAAGTATGATTAATGTCATTTAATTAAGCTAATTGATGAAACATAACTAAATTATGTCAATTTTGGGACGAAAATCTCTAAATCAAAGTCGCTGCCTTTCGTTCTTGCACAAGACGCATGTTGTTCCTCAGTTCGTTCTCGCATCGCTATGCTAGTGTGAGAAGAATCTTATATGCGAGTTTGATTTAGGGATTTAGTGATTGGCAGTAACTCTGATGCGAGAACAAATTGAGGTTGGAGCACTACAATGCGAGAAAGAACTGAGGAGCTTGGTGCGATTTGATAACGAATTGAGGAGCTTCAGGCGAAAACAAAGGGTAGAGATTTTGATTTTAGAGATTTTGGTCCTGCAAAAGATGTAGGAAATTATAAATATAACGAAATGATATGACTAGATTTGAAGGATCTTTTCGTGTTTCATGATTTTATAGAATTTTTTGATTTATCATTTAAATTTTATATTCATGACTTATTCATTATAGTAGTTTATGTATGCTATTATAGTATTAGAATTAGAATAGTGTTCGATACTATAAATCGAATTTTTTATAATTTATCAATCTAAATCTAAATAAAAAGTTAAATAATAAATCTAAATCTAAATAATAAAGATAAATAAATGTAAATTAAATAAAGAACTAGAAATAAAATCAAAATTTTTAATAATAAATATTTAAAATAATAATTAGAATATATTTATATTTATATTCAATATTCATTTTTTAATCTAAATATACTCTTTTATCTAAATATACTCTAATTCTTTTTATAATAGCTATATTTTAATATTATAATAGCTATATTTTAAGATAAATTTATAAATTTTTAGATATATTAGATATATTTTTTAGATAAATAATAATAATAATAGAAATATATATATATAATCAGTTAATTTAATTAAATGACTTAGTTTAGTTAATCTTAATTAATTAGTTTAGTTAAGCGTGGCATTTATAAGTGTTTAGAATTTCTGGAACATGTAGCAAGTCAGGTCAACAAACTTAACAGAGACACTAATATCAGGGTAAAATTAGAAAAAATTTGAAAATTTGAAAATTTAATTACCACTTCTTAAGGTTCAACTTATAATTATAAAATTGAACAAAATTTGTAAATTTTTTGTTATTAACCTTGGGATTAATGGGTATGAATTGGGGTTTTATATTTAAGAATGAGAAAAATAGTACAAAAATTAGATAAAAATAAATATTTACACTCCATATGGATACAATCGTCATTAACTTATGGTTTCTTTACATTAATAATTTCTACCAACTTAAGTAGATGTTTAATTAGAATATGTAGACCCAACTAAAGTAGTTCTTTCTTATTTACTTATGATTAGTTTTTAATAATAAAAAGTCTTTTTAAAACCATTTTAGGTGGAGGCTTAATATGCATTTTTAGACTCAACAATTCTTTTTTCTTTAACTTATAAATGACTTTCATTAATTATGAGTTTTGGCCAATTTAGGATGATGCATGACAGGGATCTCTAGTTACTTATTCCTATATATATATATATTGGTACATAAAAAAGAGTAATGGATAGAAAATATTCAAATTTCTAATAAAAGATGAGTTTTAGAGCTCCCCTTGTAAGCTACTTTTCGTTTTTAATTTTAGTAACAAAAGATTTCATACCATCGTCAAGAAAGAATGCAACTAAATAACAAATAATTATAAGAGAAATTTATATAATACTCATCTCCTCTATAAACAGATCATAAACGGTGATATAATAAATTGTAAATATTGCTACGTTATTTTTTTTTTTGATCTTGACTTGTTTGCTTTTGTATGCATATATATGTTTACTCTTCATCGAAGGGGATAAGGAGTAGAAGAAAATCTTCATAATAAGAAATAATTGAAATAAAAGGTGAGGCTTATTAAGGCAAGTTCTCTTGCGTCTTCCTCGTGAAGCCCACACTCACTCTACATCTGCCCTAGTTAGGTTTATTGTTGTTTCCTTCTTAGTCTAAGGTTATAAACAACTATAAATATAGACTCTCTATGTATCAGCTATGTGGCTTCTTCATCAATAAAAATTCAGCAAGTCTTTTATTTCTTCTTCTGATTCAAGGTTTATTTAAGCCTTTATTAATTTGACTCGATAGAACTATTGATTCTGAAGATGAAGTGGTTATTATGAGCAAGCGGGTAGTCTTCTTCTAGCTTTATTCTTAGATATTACAAGCTATCATAATCGTTGCAGTTTGATAGGGTAATTGTAAAAATTAAAAAAAATTTAAATTTAAGAATAAGTTCATCAATTAAATTTTAATTTGAAAATTAAACTCTAAAAAATATAAGAGTTGAAATTGAATTATATAAAAAATTAAAAAAGTCCACTCAATCTTAATATTTATAAGTAATTTATATTTATTTTATCTAACAATTTTTATTTAATTATAAATTTTAAATTAATTCATATTAATAAAATATTATATTATTTAGGTTTTATCAAAGTTAAAAATTTTATAGTCATTTATCTAATTTAATTTTTGTTATGAATTATGATTTATTTTTTCATATATTATTGTAAAAGACTATTTTTATTTCAAAAAACTTTAAATATTTCTCTTTTTTATAAATTATTTATATTTATATAATCACTAAAATCTAAAGATATATATTTATGGATTAAATTTAAATTTAACATTTTTGTAAGATATCCAATTTTAAATTTAAAAATAAGAAGCATATTACGAATATAAAATTTTAGTTAAACTCATCGTTATCACATCAACTCGTCTCGTATGAACCCAACTAAATATTGGTTAATAGACTTAATGCTCTTCCACTTTTTATTATGAGATGTCCCTTGGATTTAATGCAAACTTAGGCTTCTTATAATTATTTCAAATAGTTAAAAACATAAATCTCTTTTATAATTTAAGAAAAAAAATAAAAAACTTCTTAATTCTCAAAAACGTCGAAGATACGCATGAACGGTACGAGTCTGTAGCTTCACAATGTCAGCCAAAACGTCGAAGCAAACAGCAATGCTTTAATGCCATAAATCACACATGATTGAAAATTATAAACAAAATTATTGAGATTCTCGATCTAATTATACATTGGTTTATTATGTTGCCTTCCCACGTATGTCAAAATCACAGTTGGACAACTACGGGATGTAACTACAAAAGAGACAAACTAACAAGAATCTTTTAGGAGAAAATCTAGGGTAGAAAAACATAATATTCGGATAAAAAATTTGGAAATCCTAATTTCAAATTGAGATACGACAGTATAAAAAGTAAAAACACATACGTATATATACGAACAAAAAAAGTAAAAAACATAGTGCTTTTCATGACTCAATTAAGACAGCCATTTAGGACATGCATGATAATTTAGATGTGACAAAAAGGCATTAACATTTAGGTACAAGATTCAATTTTTCTTGTGTTTTATCAATTTCATCAAAATTTTAAGGCAAAAATATATTTGAGCCCTGTATTTTATGTGCCTCCTCTATTTTAAAAATAGACTTATTACTTAAAATTCAAAAAGAATTTTTACCTTTGTATTATGATGGTATCACCACAACTATACATGTTTCATTTTTTTGGACAAAATATCCTTTTAGTCTTTTGTTGACTAAAATACATTAAATCACTATTTTTTTTCTTTATTTCATTAGGCTCTCTATTTCAAAAAAAAAAATAGTTTAAGTATGAATTACAATTTGACGGTTAATAAATAAAAAGAAAAAATTATTTAAAATGTCATTGTCTTTGCAAGAAATGCAAGTGTAGAAAATACGTGTATCTTGTTATTCACTCATATATACATTTATATAATTGATGGTTCAATATTGTCATACATGTGTTAGTAGTACAAAATAAAATGGAGGGTTAAAATGAATTATGTTACAACATAATTGTACATTTCATTGTACGTTCCAGCTACAATTGTAAATATCTATTGTAGCCTTACGTGAAGTTCCGATTACATCCCTCTTACTTTTACTTCTTTCTTGTTCTTCTTTATCAACACCCCCACTCAAACTGAACCGAGGGCTTCGAACTAGGTTAAGTTTGGTGGTCAGAGAGAGAAACCTTGTGGAGGTTAGAGGTTTTGTAAGGATGTCGACGAGTTGGTCTGTAATGTTAACGTATTGGACGTCCAGTTCTCCCTTTTCATCTTTGTCTCTGATGAAGCGCCAACTTCGATGTGTTTTGTTCTTGAGTAAAATAGTGGGTTTTGAGCTAGTGATCGAGCTCCGTCGTTATCGCTCCACAAAATGGGTTTGTGAGAGAGAGAAACCTAACTCAGATAGTAGAGATTTGAGATAGATGAGTTCGGTAGACACCTAAGAGAGGGCTTGAGATTTACCTCGATGCTAGATTGAGCTACTATTGTTTACTTATTGGAGATCCAAGAAATAAGGTTTTCTGAAGATAAATGAGGCTTCATGAGCCTAGATGAATTGTATTAACAGTATATATAGGAATACAGGATAAAGAATATGCTTAAGGAATAAACCTATTCTATATATGTATAAAAGGCTATAATTAAGGGAT
>JANIJH010000225.1:76172784-76188521 GCA_024520975.1 Erythroxylum areolatum | reverse complement strand
GAAAAGCTTGATCAGAAATAGGTGAAATAGATTGTTGTTTTTGAAGTTTTGATTCTTCCATTAATAGCAAAGTCTTGCATTCTTCAAAAGAAGGTAATGGTTATCGAGTAATAAAAACAGAGGTAATTGGATTATATTTTGAACCAAGGACCATGACAATTTGTATGATAAGATCACGGTTGGAAACATCATCTCCAAGAGCGGTACGACAATTAAATAAATCTTTCAGCTTATTAAGGAAATCAGTCATTGATAATGTTCGTTTCTCCAAATGATAAAACTCTTGACGAAGAGAAACAATTCGAGACTCAATATGATCTCTAAATATTTTTTCAATTTTTATCTAGGCATTACGAGCAGTAAGAGGCTTACTAGGAGAAATGATAGATTTTAAAATATCACGAGAAATGGTGGATTGAATCCAAGAAAGAACCAGATTATCAATTTGTAACCATTGTGCATAACCTGGATCATCAATAGATGGAGGAGTGGTGGATTCATCAACATGTGAATAAACTTGATGGCCTTTCAAGACAGGAATAAATAGCTCTCTCCAAATCAGGTAATTAGAATAATCAAGTGTTTCTGGGATATGCTGTTTAATATTGGTCAGTGAGAAGGCAGGATGAGGATTTCCAGTAGGAGAATGAGAATGTGGAGCAACTTGTGTTGACAGAGGAGTAGCATGAGAATGTGAAGAGGAAGAAGCAGTAGCTGACATTTTGAAGGAAGAAAAGAACAACGGAAAAATTTGTAAAGAGGAAGAAAGGAACGCCGGTTTAGAATCCCAGCTCTGATACCATGAAGATAAATGAGGCTTCGTGAGCCTAGATGAATTGTATTAACAGTATATATAGGAATACAGGATATAGAATATGCTTAAGGAATAAACCTATTCTATATATGTATAAAAGGCTATAATTAAGGGATACATAAATATATACACTAACAGTGGCTATGATTAAGAGATACTGAAATATATACACTAACATTTTCTCCTAGGAAGATGCATCCTCTAGTTGTTGATTTTTGATCATCGGAGGAGCTAGCCCAGTCAGAGTCACTATAAGCATGGAGATCAAGAGGAGTAGATGATGGTTGAAAAAGCAGTCCCAGATTTGAACTTCCTTTCAGGTAACGTAGAACCCTTTTACATGCAATTTAGAGTGTATTTAGAGGATTTTGTAAAATTTGACTTAATTTGTTTACTGCAAAGCTAATGTCTGGTCTTGTATTACACAAATACTGAAGCGTTCCTATGATGCTTCGGTAGAGTTTTGGGTGTTCAAAGGGTGAGTCATCTCACAAAGATAACTTTGTTGCTGGAGTGATTGACGTGGAACAGGGCTTGCATGAAGATATGTTGGTTCTGGTAAGTAAGTCTTCAATGTAATGTTTTTGTGAAAGATATAATCCAATTTTGTTTTTGTATGCTTTAAAGCCAAGAAAATGGTTTATGTTTCCAAGCATTTTAAATGCAAACTGAGATTATAATTAACTAATAACTGCATGAATAGCTTGAGTTGAATTTCCTGTGATTAGGATATCATCCATATAGACTAGTAGCATTGTAATGGTTCCATTATTGTTTGAATAAAATAGAGAAGTATCTGACCTTGGATTATGAAACTCCCACTGAGACAATGCATGTTTCAGTTTATGAAACTAAGCCCTAGGGGCTTGTTTCAACCTATAAAGAGCTTTAGCTAGCTTGAAAACATGATGCGGCTGTGTTTTGCTTTCAAATCCTCGTGACTGATTTATATAAACAGTCTCATGTAAATGCCCATATAGGAATGCATTATTGATGTCAACTTGCTAGATCTCCCAATGATGAAAAACAATAAGTGACATAATTACTTTTATTATGGAAGCTTTGATCACATCAGGGTTGAAAGTTTCTAAAAAATCAATGCCAGGGGTTTGATTAAAACCTTTGGCAACAAATCTGGCTTTGTGTTTGGATACAGTCCCATCAACATTATATTTGTTCTAAAGTACCCATTTTGTGCCAAGAATGTGCATGGTAGACTCATAGGGAACAAGTGTCCAAGTGTGATTTTGTTGTAAAGCATTGAATTCATCTTTCATCGCTTGAAACCATATAGAATTGTTAGAGTTTCAGAAACTGTTGTGGGTTCAGTGTGAGGATTTAATGCAAGAGAGAAGGAATAGAGTTTGGGTTTGAAAATTTCACTATTGGATTGAGTTTGCATAGAATGAATATTTTGTGTGAATGGGAACGAAGGATTTGGTTCAGTATTTTGTGTGGTTAATAGAATGGGATTAGGTAAAGTATTTTGATTGTTTGGTGAATTTGTAGGATGTGATGATGAGCAAGGGCTTTGACAGTTTACTTGTCTGTCTGTTGTAGGATTCAGTTGAGGGAGAACATTCTGCAGCAGAGGAGTGGGTCGTGACAACCTTTGAGGAGAGTGTACCATTTGAAGCTGAGGTCAGAGTAAAGTTAAGAAGACTTGATGAAACTATAGGGTGATTTGAGTATGTGGGAAAAAGTTGAGGAAATGGAAATACTTCCTCGTTGAATACAACATGACAAGATGTTATGATTTTTCCTTGATTAGTTAAACATTTGTAACCTTGATACATTGAGTTGACCCAAGAAAGACATATTTTATAGTGTAAAACCCGAATTGATAATAAGAGTAATATCTGACATAAGGAAAACAACTACAACCAAAGGTTTTGAGGTGAAGATAATTTAGGGTTTTGTTATACAGCTTTTCAAATGGTGAGAGATTGTTTAGTCTTGGAGGTGGGGGGTTATTGATAAGATAGGTGGTTGTAGAGAAGGCTTCTAACCAATAGGTGAGTGGCATGTGAGCATGGGATAAAAGAGTTAGTCCCATTTCAGTGATATGTCAAAAACACAATTTTGTTAGTGAGTGTAAGGACAACTAAAACATGGTTGTATTCCATATTTTGTGAGGTAAGGTAAGAGAGCTTTGTATTCACCTGCCATGTCAGTGTGTAGAGCTTTGATTTTTCTGTTCAATTGAAGTTCAACATTGGTCTTGAATTTGACAAAGATTGATAGAGTGTAAGATTTTAGTTTTAGGGGATAAAGCTAAGTGAATCTTGTGTAGGCATCAACAAAAATAATATAGTATTTATATCCTTCAATTGAGAGATATGGAGAGGGTCCCCAAATATCAAAGTATATGATTTCTAAAGGATTTTGAGTATGTCATGAGTTTGAAAAAGTAGTTTATGCAATTTTCCTTGCTTACAAGCATTACAATGAGACAAATTTTGAGATTAATATTGAACTTCATTGAACTCAGAATTTGTTTTAAGATATTGTTGGAAGGGTGTCCTAATTTGGCATGCCAAATATTGACATTTTTCTATGCAATGTTTGCTTCACAATAACTGCTTTTTAAAGAAGAAACTTTCTATTAGGAAAAACTAGACTCATAATATGTTTGCATGGCTGGCCTAATTTTATTAGGCGGTTTAGTGGCTTTAAGGATGTAGAGGCCATCCCGAAGGACTCCCTTGAGCAGAATCTTCCCCGTTACTTTATCCTTAAATAAGCAACTTTTATTAGTAAACTCAAAAGAAATTTTGTTATCTTGGTTAAGTTTAGAAAAGCTCAGGAGATTTTTGGTTATGTTTGAAACATGCATAATTTGTTTTAGTGCAAAAGGTGTGTGTATATCATCTAAGAAATGTATGTAAGATGAGCCAATATTTGGAATAGAAAGAGAGTTACCATTACCAACAGTAAGTTGATTCTTTCCACCGTGCTCTGAACTTATTGACAGATTATTAAGGTCTACTGTGATATGATTTATAGCTCCACTGTCTATAAACCATGTATTTTTATTGACTGCTTCTGATGAGGGAAATCCATACTGATTTTGAGCCAAATAGGATTGAGGAAAGTTTTGTGCATTGTTTTGTGTTTGTTGAGTGAATGTGTTCTATCTCTATGGTTAAGTAGTGTTACCTTGCCAAAAGATATCAAACCTTTTATGACTTTTCAATGCTTTATAGCTGGGTTTATGGCAAAGTTGACAAAAAATTATGTTTCCATTATATCTGCCTCCTCTCCCATAATTTCGTCTTCCTCTAAATCCACTTCTTCCTCGTTAATTTGATTGAAAGTTGCAAATTTAGCAGCTGGTGGTGAGATTTCTTCATGATTGATTGCGTTCAGCTGGTCCATTCTTGTTTTATGCATCATAAAAGAGTATTGTACTTCTTGTAGGGTTGAAGTTTTCATAAAGTGTGTTAGATAAACCACAATAGGATCATATTCATAACCAAGGTCATTTAGGGCACTTAATATTAGTTCATACTCCATGATTGCACGTCCTGCTACTTGAAGTGAGTTACCTATGGTTTTAACTTTTTGCATATATTATGATATGATGTGTGAACCTTTTTTAATTGTTGAAAGTTGATGCTTTAGTTGAAGAATTCTAATTATTGAGCATAAAGATTCTCCAAATGTTGCCAAACTTGGTAGGATGAATTGGAATGATTTACCTGTCCTATTTCTTCTTCTTTGATAGTTAAAAATAACCAACATAGTTGTAGTTGATAAGTTCTTCTCCCTGCTTTGTATTTTGAATTTTCGATGATTTGGTTTGTGTCTGCAGTGATGAATCGAGGAGGAGGTGTTGTGTTGATAAAGTTCTCAAGCTCAAGAGCTCTTATGGCTACAAGTATTTGAGTTGTCCAACTTGTAAAGTTCTGTTTGCCAAGCCTGATGGGAAGATTGAAGTTTAGGATCTTTGCTAGGGCTGAAAAATCAAGAGAAGATGGTGTTCCATTTAGAGTGGAGGGTGATGATCTAGATTTTTCTTCCATTTTTTGACGTTGGTCAAGTGGTACTCTGACACTATGTAAGAAATATAAGTGTAGAAAATACGTGTATCTTGTTATTCACTCATATGTACATATTTATACAATTGATGGTTTAATATTGAGCATACATGTGTTAGTAGGTATAGAATAAAATGAAGGGTTGAGATGAATTATATTACAACAGAATTTTACATTCCAGCTACTATTTGTAAATATCTATTGTAGCTTTATGTGAAGTTCCTATTGTGTCCCTCTTAATTTTACTTCTTTCTTATTCTTCTTCGTCAATAGTCTTTACAATTGTACTTCATGATTATTAATTTACGAAAAAATTAAAAAGAAAACTTATTTGTGAAACAAAATTAAAAAAGAGAAAATTTATTGAAGGTGTCATGTTTTTTCATAATTGTACGTTCTAACTGTTAATTAATAAAAATTACAAATTTTTATTTGTGGGTTACCTTCTTACGAATACTTCACAAAAAAGAAAAAAATTGAAAATGTCATTTTTTTTCAAAAAAAATTCTTTTCCTTCAAACCTTTTCAAATCTTATTGAAATTGTTCTTTTCGAGAGTAAAAAAAAAGACCGGAGATAATTCCCTCTTATTTCAATTTTCTTTTCAATAGAGTTGATTTCATCCATAGTCACTTCTTCCAAAATAACCCAGGGTAGTTTGGGCAGCTCATAGTTTTTTTTTTGGACCATGAAAGTAGATTGAAGTTAACAATAAAAAGTAATGGATAAAAAAGCCGTTTTAAATTTTAAACTCCTTTAAACAGTGGTTAAAGGGGATAATAAGTTTATTTTTAAAATAGAAGAAGACATAGCTTATCAAGAGATAAAACATTGAAGGGTTGAATGTATTTTTTCCAAATTTTAATATTTCAAATTTCTCGTATAAAAATCTTCATAGTTACCCAAATTTTCCTAACCTCCCTCCTGTTTAATATTCTCAGCTAAAAGTGTGGACAGAATATACATGTAACAAATTTTCTCCGTTTGAACATTCACATCACACACACGCAATTGGGAATTAATAAACTCCAGAGGATATGTGTCAAATATATTAATATATTTATCATATTTATCTATCATTATTTATATTAATAATATGATAATATGTAATATGTAATACGTCATATTACATTTAACAATTTTAAAAAAATATATTTATATGCTATAAATACTTAACAAATTTTTTTAATATTTCAACTAGTATCCAAACAAACTGAGCATTAATATATGCACATATATATAAATAATAAGTTCAGATCTTCTGTCTAATTTTATGGTGTCTTATTCTGTCCTATAAATCTCAGTCACTCATTTGTATGGATCTTGCGTGAGTTCTGCATAAATAAATGGCTGAGATTCATATGACAGAATAACACACTATAAAATTAGTCAGAAAATCTTCTTCCATAAATAATATCGATACAATATGAGTCAAGGACCCCTTTGTTAGTGGAAATTTTGCAAAGTTCCTAATGCTCCCTCTCTTTCTGTCGGCGTTATGATAGAGTTAGACATAATTAAAACAGTAGCATAATCAAGAGTCAAGAGTAAACACTTCTATCCGTAGATCTAAAGAGTCAAATCAAAATAAGTGGCTAGTTTAATGCAACTCCAGCAGGAATATTTTTATTTTTTATTTGGACCCCATGCTAATATTATTAAAAAGGGCTTCTATTTATATTAAATTCGTCAGTCAACTTTGCTATAAATTATTTCACTATCATCGGCCCCAAAACTTAACCACTCTTATGCTATTCTCATAGTACAGATGAAAATTTTTACATTTAGACATAACAAGTTATGTTTCATACATACGAATCTTAAGTTGGATAGTCCAAATTTTCTGTCCAGCTCTTCTGAGTAATGCTTTAACGCTTGTGAGTACTTCTGTTCATATAAAGTAGGCTTGTTAAGTTGTTTTACCATCACATGTAGATATCTTCTTGTTATAAACATGGCTCTAGATGAGTATAGTGTGTGAATAGATTAAAATCTCTATGAGATAGAAAAACAACTTGGTGTAAAAGAGAAGTTGGACAAGGCTGGAAAGTATGTTAAATGTTGTCACTTAGAAGCCAATTGGCTTGCTTCCACGAAACATATATCCATCACCAACCTGTGCTCTCATTGCCTTCCGCAAGTTACCCTTAAAAGTTATACACAACAACAGAATATAGGTCCAAAGCATCTCTTTTCCTTGTCTACTCCTGCAAATATTCTTTCCTCTATAATTAAGCTGCCAGCGAATTAGCTTCGAAGAGCAAATCCATGGGCAACTGTCTCTCTTCAACTTCAACTCCAGCTGATGATGTCTCCAAGAGAAGTAGAGCTCTTCCCATTGAAACCCCCTTCAAACTTCCCTCTCCATTGCCATCTTGGCCTCCAGGTACTAAATTCCATTGTTAAGCTTGCACATATCTATCTTCTCAACAATTATTAGTCAGCTTGTGCTTTGTTTGGTATATAGGTGAAGGTTTTGCGAGTGGAACCATTGATCTTGGTGGATTGCAAGTGAGACAAATATCTACTTTCACTAGTGTTTGGGCCACTCATGAAGGAGGACCTGACAACCTTGGAGCTTCCTTCTTCGACCCTTCCCAAATTCCGACAGGATTTTTCATGCTTGGTTGCTACAGCCAACCTAACAACACATCACTCCACGGTTGGGTTCTCGTAGCCAAGGACAGGGCAGGTTCAGGTACATTACAGAAGCCAATAGATTACAGTCTTGTATGGAGTAGCGAGTCATTGAAAATCGAACAAGATGGTATTGGTTATATCTGGGCTCCCACGCCTCCAGATGGTTACAAAGCTGTCGGACATGTTGTGACCGTATCTCCTCAGAAGCCTTCGCTGGAGAAGGTACGCTGTGTCCGGTCAGACCTCACCGAGCAATGCGAGACAGAGTCTTGGATTTGGGGACCAGGCAACGAGAGCGATCCCAGTGGCTTCAATATCTTCAGTTTAACACCTACAAGCAGAGGAATGAACGCTATGGGTGTTCCTGTAGGCACATTTTTTGCTCAAAAACCAGGAGAAGCCATTGATGCTGCTTCAATGACAATCTGGTGTTTGAAGAATAAAGAATCAAACATTTCATGTATGCCAAACCCAAACCAAATCCGGGCCTTGTTTCAGGTGTATTCTCCTTGGGTTTATCTCCATCCTGATGAACAATACCTACCATCGTCAGTGAGTTGGTATTTTGTCAACGGGGCATTGCTCTACAAGAAAGGAGAAGAGTCAAAGCCTGTCCCTATCGAAGCAAGTGGCGGGAACCTCCCTCAAGGTGGTTCCAACGACGGTGCCTACTGGATTGACCTTCCTGTCGATGAAGAGTCTAAAGAAAGAGTAAAAAAGGGTGATCTAAACGCCTCAGAGGTGTATTTACATGTAAAGCCAATGCTTGGTGCGACATTCACTGATATTGCTATATGGATATTCTATCCTTTTAATGGACCTTCCAAAGCCAAGGTTTCTTTCATCAATATTCCTTTAGGGAGAATCGGAGAACACGTCGGAGATTGGGAGCATTTGACGTTAAGGATCAGCAACTTTACCGGCGAGCTATGGAGTGTATATTTCTCACAACACAGTGGAGGAGAATGGGTTGACGTTCGGGACCTTGAGTTTCAGAATGGAAACAAACCTGTATCCTACTCATCATTACACGGTCATGCAATGTATTCAAAGCCGGGGCTTGTGCTGCAAGGTAGTGAAGATACAGGAATAAGGAATGACACGGCAAAAAGTAAGTTTGTTATAGACACAGGAGCTAGATACTCTGTTGTCGCAGCCGAGTACTTGGGGACGGGCATTTCAGAACCAGCATGGCTAAACTATTACAGGAAATGGGGTCCAAAAATCACCTACGATGTAGCAACTGAGCTTAAGGATGTGGAGAAGATATTGCCCGAAAAGCTGAAATCTGCCTTGGAAAACTTGGCGAAGAGTCTTCCAAGTGAGGTTTTCGGAGAAGATGGGCCTACTGGTCCCAAGTTGAAGGGAAACTGGGATGGTGACGAAGTAATCTGAACACAAAACTTATCTGTGACAGACATAGCTACACGTAAGAATTGGTAATTGATACAAGGTTTCTGCGAAAAAGAGTATAATTGCTGCATTCTCTGATTACGTTTGTTTAAATTTGACTTGTTTACCAGAATGAATTGATCAGGATTTCAATGAAATGGTACAGATTCCTAAGTTTCCAAGTTCATATTCTTTTTATGTTACTTTGTTATTTTCTTCTCTAATTGTACTGGTGAGGAGGATACTTCCTGGGTCGAGAAAAGAGACAAATGTCAGTGTTCTTTCCACACTGGACCATGGTGAAGTAATCATCACAGGTTTTGGGTAGGCCGTCACATCCAATTGTCAATATTTCACGTGGTATTAATTTTTTGTGTTTGGATACGGGGTATCTTAAGCCCTTGCCCTTTGGTGTATAACAACAAACTAGCACATAAATACTGCGCATCTGCGCGCCCATTTAATTTAAATTTACCATTATTTACTTTAACATGTTATATTATTATATAATTTTAATATATAAATAAATATTGGATAATTTTTAAATTCGAAATCAAATTATAGATATTTAAATTTTGAAATGTATATTTTATTAAAAAGGTTAAATTTTATTTTATTAAAAATATATAAGTTAGAATATTAGAAATGAATAAGCACAATTAGTTAGTAAAATTTGAGATGAAAATTTTAAAAATTAAGGAAATGTATAGTGTAATGTATTTGATATAATTGTATAAAAATTATAAATTAAATTAAAATTAAATAAATATTGTGTAATTTAAATTTTTTTGATAAAATTATTAATATTTAAAATTTAAAATATATAATAAGAAAAGAATTATGATAAAATTATTAAGAATATATAAATTTGAATATTAAAAATGAACTCGTAAAATAGTTAGTAAAAATTTGGAATAAAAAAAGAAATGAAATATGATAATTCATGTTATACAATTATTAAAAAATATATAAGTTAGAATGTTAAAAATAGACTAGTAAAATTATTTATGTGACTGAAAAAATGTAAAATGTCTTGTTATGAATTAAGTATTGTAGTTAATTAAAGTAAAAAAAAGATAGCATGTTACATTAATATTGCATTATTTAAATTCTTGTGATAAAATTATAAATATTTAATGTAGGTAAATACAAATATTATAATATATAAGTAAGAAATCGAATATCATTAGTCATGGATGTGACATACCCTTACTCAAAACAACAGTTAAATAAATTTAATTAAAACAAACAATAAATTTGATTGTAATCAATTAAATATTTCTGTTAATTAAGATAATGAAAAAAAAGTCCTAAAATGTGATGTTATTTAATGTATAAATAAAAATTGTGTAATTTAAAAATTTGTAATCAAATTATAAATTTTAAAATTTTAAATGTATATTAAGAAAGGAATTATGATAGAAATATTTAAAATATATAAGTTAGAATATTAAAAATGAATTATTAAAATTAGGTTGTAAAATTTTGGAATCAAAAATTTTAAAAGAGTAGGAAATATAAAGTGTAATGTATTTGTTATAAATGGATAAAAATATAAAGTAAATACAAATATTAAAAAATCTAATTAAAAAGTAAAAAAATATCATCATCCAATTATTAATTTTATAATCAATTAAATAATTTAGCTATAATTAAAAAGGTTAATATTTGGAATGAAAAATAAAATAATTTAGGAAATCTATATTGTGATGTATTTTTTATAAATGATTCAAATACCGATGAATTTGTTGCTTGCTTATTGAATTTATATATCTAACTAAAAACACACCTCAGTCACATCCATGACTAAAAATTTTGAAATAAATGTTAGAAAAGCAGTCAAATTTTAATGTTAAAAGCGTCAGTCACAATACTAAGTTAACTAAAATTAAAATAAAAAAATTATTATCGACATCAACATATAGAATTTGACATAGCGAATTTTTTTCCCTAACAAATTTCTTGCAATGAGAGATAAGATGGATTCTCGTCGAACTTAAGATAAAGTTTAAAATAAAATTAGAAACGAATGCATAATATAAACACAAAATTGGAAACATAATACAACTTAGCATATTGCCTTCCTTTTTTTGTTTGTTTCTCTTGAAAACTCTCTTTTTTTTATATGTATTGAAGTCAGTACGAGGAAGTTAAATAATCATGATCACAAATAATTTAATTTCAATCAATGTTTAATGATATAGTTAAAAATTTTATATTTAAATTCGGCAGCACTTAAAAATAAAAGTAACTCATGTTTTAATTTTAAAAAATTGACAACACTCAAATTTAAAAAGGAAAAAAGATAAAATTATATATGCACCTCGTTTTGTCACCACAACATATTATCATGTCGAGAAATATAAATTTAAAAAATAATTTCTGATCATTTACACAAATAAAAATCAAAAATAGGGCTACATATAATATATTAATGTTATCAATAAATTTTAAAAGCTTAAAAAGTAAGATAAAAAACCTGTTAAAGTTTGACATGTTTAAAACCTACATGGGCTGGGCATTCACCTGTATATTAACATCATTGAAATCTACTAACATTAATTATCAACAAACTACAACATTAATCATGAGCGAATTACATTTAATTGATGACCTTTTTTTTTTCCTTCGTATGAGTTTTGTTGGAACTAAAAACAGAGGGTGTAAAATCTCTTTTCCTGCATAATAACTCTCAAAAGACATTAAAAGAAAATTGCCGAATCAAAGGGAAAAGGGAAACTGAAACAAATAAACCGTAAAAGCAGTATGAAATACATACGACGCGGCCTTGATCAGCTTGATCGGCTTTTTACTTTAGGCATAATAGTCAATCGGATGTATATTTTGCATGTGTTAAATATTGTAATACATCAAAAGATACAAATATGAACAAACATTCTAACACAAATATGTAGTTGTGACTGACAAAATTATACGCCAAAAAATGCACAAATAAATTTTCATATTTCATACATATATAATACTAAAAGATACATAAACAAATAAGGCATCAAAACATGTATATCTGCCAAGAATTATAAGCAGAAGAACTCAAGAATAATTAAAAAACGGTTATTACATTTGAATTAAACATAAGAACGGGAAACAATTTACCTTCTTGATCAAGCAAATTAACACTATCTGCATGACGTAACTTTGTGTAGATGCATTGAAAGCCAGCATTTACTTATCAACATCGCTGGCAAAATAATAGATCCCATACAAATAAGATATTGAAACATGCAAAACTGTATTCAGTTGGCAAATAACAAAAGATTCTTATAATTTTTTTATTCATGCACAACAGTGGTTGATAAGTTTCTCTCAGCCAAGTGTTGAACACTGACAAGTGCTATTTGTATATCTACCTACACACCAAAAACATAGAAATTATAGTTAAAACTGAAATAAAGGAGGTTAGGAAAATATAAAAATGTCGAAGTTGATAAGAAACAGAGGTGAATGACGACAAAGTCACAAATGTTTTATTTTGAGAAACGATAACGATGCATAACTCAAATGATCATCAACAGATTTAGGTTATTTCTTTGAGTAGCAGCAAATTGACATGGGTTGTCTTTGATTCATCTAAAGAATAGAAATAATTTACACTTTATGCTAACATCTCAGACCAAAGGAAAAGAAGAAGAAGAGGAGAAGCCGAAGGGAGAGAAAGAGAGGAAATTTGAGGAATCAAAATACAAAAGGTTTCAGAGAAGGAGAAGAAGAAGAAATTGCATTAAACTGCTTAATAATTAATAACAAAATACATTAATAATAAAATGTAAATGCAGAATCATTTATTAATTTGGTAGATAGATTTTCATTAAATGTTATAGATATTAGCAAAATTTATTGGTTGATTTTGTCAGCTTCTTATAATATGTGTGTCAGTTTTTTATTCAGAAGTAATAATAAAAGTTAGTGGAAGTGCAAGAGTTATTTAAGACGCAACAGTTAATAGTTAATAAAGGTAGTGGAGACGAAAGTTTCATATATAACAATCAATTAATAATAATAATTATGAATTAATATAACACAATTATAAGTAAACAAACAATTAAATGTTAATTAAATTATGTTATGAAAGGACTAACAAGAAAATTCCTATTTATTTATTAAATAAAGGCCTTTAAAAAAAGCAAAAATTAAATAAAATGCACGATTGTGACTTAATAGTCCAGGAGTGCAACTAATATGAGTTTTAGCTAACTCATCAATTAATAATTAATATTAATAAAAAATAACACAATTAATTTATATGGTCATTTATATAAACTTATATTATTATATAATACTTGATAATAATTAGCAATTAATAATGCTATACTTAATATTAATATAAAAGCTTAATAATAATTAACAATTAGTAACACAGGGTTATGATTAAGATTTAAATTTAATATTAGTATATAAAATTTAATTAGAATTAACAATTAATAATGCACAGTTATTAATCCCATGTAAAATTAATAGTAGCATATGGCACCCAACAATATAGTAACAATAATGAGCAATAATAATTAATAATGGATGAAAAAAATTGTAAGCTCACAATTGACAGGCAATTAATAATAATCATTTATGAATTGTAACACAATTTTAACTAAATTAAAAATAAAATTATATTATGAAAGAATTAATAAGAAGATGTCTATTTATTAATCAACATTAACAAAAAACTAAAAAAACATAAGTAATAATTAATTGCTAATAATTAATTAATTAATTAATTATATTTTATAATAAAGCATGAATCTGAATTCATAACTTACTTCAAAGTTTGATAATATTCTTGTAATATTCCTTTAACTATTTCTAAAAATGATCTATTTTAACCATTAACAACATGCACAACTGTGCGTGGAGTCATGCCTGCGATTTAATAGTCATAGGCGTGACAAGTTTTATATATACATATATGTCTTGAATATGAGTATATAATAATGAATAATAATTAACAATTAATATTAACACGTACTATTTAATTAAATATTTATATTTTATTTAATTAATCAATTAATTAATGATTTATTAATTATTATTAATTATAAATGAACATTTCATGGATAGAGGGATTGATCGAAAGGAATTGAGTTCGACCTGGAGTGAAGCTTCGGCTTTTGGCAGCTATTATATACGAATTTACGAGTTGACCTAAATCCTGACTCTATGTATAGCTCCTGATCTTGGAGTGAGTGCAATATAATACTAGGTTTAGGCTTGAGCACTAGGTTTTGTTCAATAGGTTAGGGCGTCACTCAACAGATAAAAGTTACTCTAAGGATAACAGACTAATCTTCCCTAAGAGCTCACATCGATGGGAAGGTTTGGCACCTTGATATCAGCTCTTCACCAGCTGGGGCTACAGTATGTTCTAAGGGTTGGGTTGTTCGCCTATTAAAACGGTATGTGACTGGCTCACTCATTTTGTAGAAAGATTGGGATTGACTCGCCCCAGGAAAATCAAATAGAAAGATGGATTTCTCACCATTCCAACTAGGCTGTTTAGAGTACTTCCCAACACCACTAATGAACCTACCAACAAGCGAAAAAAGAGCACTTCAAAGTTGTAGCTCGGGCTGTCACATATAGAATAGGTTACTAAAAACTAAAAGCATTCATGGGTACAGGTACCCCCCTCATCACCCTCTCATTAAAACCAAGAAAACGACTTATTCATACACATTGACGGAGCCACACCATTGGGCTCCCCAAAATTTTAAAAAATATTAAATATTTTTTTTATTTTTAATAGATATATATACAAGGATGGAATTATTTGAAACCCAATGGTACATTGGGCCCCTCAAAATTTTAAAAATTAAAATTTTGGGCCCTCCTATCTTAAATTCTTGGCTCCGTCACTGTTCATACAGGAAAGGAAAAGTTGAGCATCAGCTGCTTATCGAGGATACAAATGAAGGAATTACCACTGCAGCAGCTATTACCAATTAAGAACAAAGAACAATGGAAAAAAGATGAAATGAATATAGCACTCTCGATCAGCTTTAGCTTGTTAAACCTTGGATCCATCTTCGAAAGAAACCAACTATAGAAGACTCGGGTTATTCACCCAATCCAATAATAAAACAAAAAGCTATTACCATTTTTCTTAGGATAAAAAGCAGAGACTGGCATTACTACGACCGAAGATAAGATCAAAGCTTTCCACGGATCACGAATTGGAGTTTTCTAATGAAAGAAATGCAAGAGCAGGCCCTGCAACGTGACTTGGTTTGCTCGGATGTGGAAGGATCGGGGAATGGAACAGATATGTTGATGGTTGAAAGGCTAGCGAATACAATTCCATGATTTCAGGAATTAGGCTTAGGAGGTTGCCCGGCTAGCTCTTGCCAGCATAGAGCTAACCTAATTCGATTCCAAACCAAGGGGTTGACAACCCTAGTACTCCTTTATTAGATAGAGGTATGTTTTTTCTGATCTGAATCCCGAAAACTACTTAGATAGATGTATGTAAATTTCAGGCATAAAATCAAACTGCTTTTGGTATCATAACCTGGGGCCCGAAGAGCGTGTTCCACCCGCCTTAAAATGAAAAAAATTCGGCTTTTTTTTAATCTTATCAATGATTTTCTAATTTGATAAATAATTAATTTATAAAGAAATCATATTTTAATAAATCAATTAATTTATTATATTTAATCATCTTCAGTGACATTAAAATTAATAATTAGTTATTTAATTAATTAATTTCAATTTTATATGTGTTAAATATATTATAATTAATTAATCAATTTATTAGGAAATAATTAATCATCTAATTAATAATATTACAATAAACTAATTAATGATTTAATTAAAATGTTATAAAATCATATAGGTGTTAAT
>JANIJH010000225.1:76152324-76163254 GCA_024520975.1 Erythroxylum areolatum | reverse complement strand
AAGTCAACAATGACACTTATTTTGAATAATTAAAATGTTTCTAAAACGACTTTTATTATGAAACAGAGGGAGTATATATTTTGGTTGATGCAATCGTTTGCTTTTGAATGGTATTAACAGTTCTAACTGTTATAATTTCTTTTGTTCAGTGAGTAGGTAGATATACAAGTAGCAGTAGTCAGTGTTCAAGACAAATGTTATGCTCACTTGGAAATGAAAATGTCAATAATAACTAGACTTTGGGTTTGAAGGAAGATTATCACACTCTTGTTGGTAAAGAAAAAAATGGTAAGAATCATTTATTGTTTGTTAAGTGAATACAGTTTTGGATGTTTCAATATTGTACTCGTATGAGACCTATTATTTGGCAGGCGATGTTAGTAGGCAAATACTGGCTTTTCAATGCATCTACAGAGAGCTACGTGAGGCAAATAGTGTGGTTGGAATTTTGAGATCGTGTGTTAAGGACGATTATGCTCTAAAAGTTGTAATAGTTTTTCGTCTTATTTACAACATTCATTGATGACTCTTTATTTAATTAGTCTCAGCTTCTTCTATTACTTATGATTCTTGGCATATATGTATGTTTTTGGTTTGATGCCTATGACTGGTCCATTACATTTTGTAAGATTTGGCATTGCTATGAATTTTTTTGATGCCTTGTTGGTCCATGTGTCTTTTAGTATTATATATGTATGAGCTATGAAAATTTATTTGTGCATTTTTGGGCATACAGTTGTGTTGTAACAAATGCATATTTGTGTTAGAATATTTGTATTTACTGATATATTACAATGTTTGACACTTGAAAATCTTGATGGAAAATATACATCCATTTAAGTATTATGCCTAAAGTAAAAAGCTGATGAAGGTCGGTCAATATGTAGCTATACAAGATTTAAAGGTTTTATTTGTTTCAATTTGTCTTTTCCATTTATTTGAGCAATTTCTCCCTATGTCTTCCAAATGTTAAACAAACAACTTGACTTTGTTTATTATTATTGCGCAGGAAAAACATTGTTGCACCCTTCTGTAGGTCTTGGTCACAACAAACCTCCTAGGAAGGAAAAAAAAAGTCACTAAACTCTTGTTTAGGTATCCTTTATTATGTTTAACTTAAATAGTTTAATTTTGATTTTATCAAGAACTGGTTGTTTATGCTACTTTAAAACTTTTATGTCTTTTTTAAAAAATGCTTCTCTCTCACTTAGATGCTAGCATCTTTAAAATTGTGATATCAAATATAGCGATATGGGGATAATGAAGAGTCTTAAAAGCAGTTTCATCATTAATTCTTTCATTTGTAATCTGCTTGTTATTGGGGTCTTGTAGGCTAACTTTAGGGTCTTAGGTTATAGAGTTATAGTCACATATTTTTATTAAAGGTTTGAGCATTTATTACAGAATGAGATTTTTATTTTTTATAACTTAACCATATTTAGACCAAGTTGCACTAGTTGGACGGTAAGAACAGTTTTAATCTATAGATGTTGATGAATAACTACTATAAGATATCATATTGCAAGGAGATCCAAATTGCATTCTTCCATCTCTATGGATAGAATATGTATCTAATAGCCCTAAGCAAAGACAACTTCTCTGTGTTGTGAGTTATTTTATTACGATCAAATTATATGGTTGATGATTTAATCATTGTATTTGTCGTTGTACTTATACTGTGGTTTATGTTTTGTGTCAGATAAATTTCCAGTAGGTATGAAATGCTCAATTACCTTTTATAATCTTGTCAGACCATCTCCTTGTGTTCTAAAGTTGAAAACCCATTTTGTTGTCATCCTACTCTAATTCAAAAGTAATTTGTTGATAATTAATGTTGCTTCTATGTAATCCTTTGTAGTTTGCATTTTAAGTATATAGCATCTTATGTTTCTTTTCTGATTCTGTTTCTTTTTTCCTTTACAATTCTCAAGTTTGCTAATATTAAGTTAACAAAACACAACTTTAGATTGTTGGTGTTATTATGGTATTTTAATTATGACATTTGAAATCACTTGTGTATCTGACTATTTAGATAGGTTTGAACTTATACATTTATTTGTTTAATTTAGAATAAAGATCTGCAGAAAAATTTCTTCAGTCAGCAAGCATTCCTCAGAGTATTTTTAGTAAGATATTGCTTATAATTGGTGCTTTTACGTGTAGGTTTGGAATTGTCAGCAATCACAATTCTATTGTGAAATTAAATGCAACAATTGGCAAGATCAAACGACCCTTAATATGAAAAGCATCCCATGATAAAGTTTGACTGGACATCTTTTAAAGACATTGAGACAATTAGTACTCAAGGATTTATCATTGTTGTTTTATGTGTACTTTTATCAATTTGAAATTTTTGAATCTAGTATAGATTAAGATTAATTGAGAGTCACAGAACATTATATTTTGTCTTTCGAAGGAAAGCTGTATGGTGTCATTCAAGATTTATCCTTAGATAGGTGTTTAAAGGAGATGAAGAAAAGGGAAATAGAAATTTTTTTACAAGTGAGATCATTATATCAGTGTGTCGTACAACCTACTTTGAACTCAATTGCTTCCCTTCTTAGCTTTGTCACAACTTCTTTTGAGAGAGAAGAAATTCTGACTACTAAACAAGGTTGGATAACATTAATATAATTATGTATGGCCTTCTTTTTGCCTTTTTATTCCTATAATTCATCGAAAATGAATTTTTTAAATTTATGATTTTGCATATTCGGGATATAAATGAGCTATCACGTAAGAACTGGATGAAATTATAAATATTTATGTTTATCGTGTTTTATCATATGATGACATACAGGAAAGGTATTACCATTTTAGTTACTCTCTTTACCAACTTTTTGATAATATGGTGTGGTCTCTAAAATGATCTTTTACTTTGAAATTTAATTCTTTTCCTTTTTTATATTTGAGTAATGACAACTTTTTTTATAATTAAAACGTGAATTACTTTAAAGGTGTTTAATATATAATTAAAATTGATTAAAATTAAATTATTTAAAATTGTTTAGTGCCAAATTGTGATTTAGTTAAAGGTTTGGAGATAAAAATATGCATCTAAAACTTAAAGTCAAACATAAATAAAACGAAAATAAGAGTCTATATTGTAATTATTTGTAATCATAAGTCTTTAATTTGCTCCGACTATCTCCTCTAATAGATATACAAGAGACAATGTGTTTAATAAATCAAGCGATGCAGGTTTATCTTATCCAAAATTTGGATAAAAATCTAGGTTAACTCATTATTACAAGCAACTTGTTAGGAAAAAAAGCTTAAGCAAAGTTAAGATTAAGTGAAACTCCATATGTTGATGTTGAAAAATGTTAGTTTATATAACAATCAAAGTTAGATTTAAAAAACATATTTTAAATGTTTCACAGGCGTGACTTGTTAACTTACTCCCATGAAAAGGTCTCACATGTATGACTTAACATGTCGCATTTGTGACATACAACGTTCTCATCAATATTTGAATTCTTTTCCTTCATTCATTTGGTTGTTAACAACATTAATCTACTAATCTTGTAAAAAAAATTCCTAATAAATACGCTGCATCACGTCAGAAACACATAATCTTCCAACAAATACATTGTCGATTTCAACAGACAATCTTTCAACAGATACCCGCTGAGTTAAATATGCAATCTTATAAATAAAATTTATTCAATTGTTAGCAATGAAATCTAAAAATAATTAATTTTGCTTTTAACAAACACTTAATATGTTATGATTTTTCTGACACATGACTCTTTCAATTTTGTTTCTTAGCAATTACATTCACGAAATCTTCCATTATATTTATTTTTTGTGCTTCCCTTGTATTGTTTTTCTTGTTCAAAATGAGGAACAAAGAAACGCTATATCAACTTAAAGATCTTCCCCAATCGATTCGGAAAAATAAAATTGTTATGTAGTATCTAACCAAGCAAACTCCTCTATCGCAGAAGTAGGTGAGATCTTTCTCTTTTTTCTATTATTTCGTTTTTTAATGGATTAAGAAGCAAGATTATATCAATAGTGCACAAAATAGCTACTGGCATTAACATTATTTTCTACTTGATCATAGAAGAAATTTTGTAACAACGCTTGTATTAAACAGTTCCTAAGAGCTAACGGTGCCAGTGTTAAGTTAAGTACAAAAAAATTAAAAGCTTGCCTTTTTTGGAGAGAAAGCATAGTTATCGGTAATGTAACAATAATTTTTATTATAATATTAGAAATGCAATCAAATTTTCTTACACTTTTTGTGTTGCTTCTTAGTCTTATGTTTTTTTTTAAATCAATCCTTTTTCTATTTCTTCCATTATAAATAAATGTTGTATTTTCCAAAATAAAGAACAACAAATATTGCTTCACAGTCTATCGGATATTGTTTTTTTTACTTTCTGCTCTTGGTTTTTTCTTTGAAATGTAGAGAACTTGATATCGGGTAAATTTTCCACTGAATTCACAAAAGGGCTTGCTTATATAGCAGGTCACGATGAAAATTCTAGGCCTGTTTTGGTAAATTTTTAACTCCACTAATTATGTTTTATTTACTTTTTCATTTTTTAAATAGACAGAAATTATCAATGATATTGTTTACATATATCTTTTCTAAATTTCATTTTGGCATTTATTATGTCTAAACTCATTCTAATTACTATTCCTTTACTACTGTTGGTTAAAGATTTTTTGCCTTAAACAAGATTATCAGAAGTTCTATTCACGAAAACTATAAGTGACTATACATAATTTTTTATTGTACGTCTATTTCAATTTTTATCCTTCTTAATTTATTATTAATCATATCAAAATTCTATCTTTTGCTTCGATTTCTGTAGATTCAAACGCTTCATTGCATTAACTTTGGAAGTTGTCATATCAATTATGGGAAAAAACTGTGATCAATTTGTACTTCTTTGTGATGCAAGTATGTTGATTTCTTTGAAAACTCCGTTGATAACCCATAAAAGTGTAGCCACTATTTTATATTAAAAAAAACGATATTATGTCTTTTCTGCATTGTGAATTGATAGTTTTTCATCAAAAACTTTTTAATTAGATTTAGATTAGTGAATTCATTTAACTTTGTCATATGTTCTCTAATAATTTGTTCTTTTTATCTTGTCAGGTTTTTTCATGTCTGCTTTAACTTTTATAAATGTACTTTTATCAACATTGAAGATTGTTACTAACAATTACCCGTCCAGACTGTACAGAGACCCACCATCTTTGTTTTCTTATCTATGGAAGGTAATATTGTTTTTATATGCATGTTGTTTATATGCGTAATTCTTGTTTATTTTATCTCGCTTTTAACATCTTTATGAAAAACACTCATTTTTAGACTTTTTAAACATAATGAGCCTATTACTACTAGCCCACTTATGTTACACTTTTTACCTTCTTCTTATTATTTTTCTAACACGCCATCTCCTATTAATTTATAATTCAAATCTTGATTGTTATTACAAGGTGTTCGACTATTTGTTGAATTTTTAACAATTACCACGTATAAGAGCTAGAATTATATGAGAGAATGAATCATATTATTCATATATCATTTCACTATTTACATACAATTACACTTGATCAATTTGAATAAATTAAAAAAAATGAAACTATCTATCCCTATGATTGTGCTTTAGAATTATTTTTAGGAGATTACACTGAATCTATTTGATTACATTTAAATGCATTGATTGATTCTGCCATTATCTTTACTTGAGTTGAGTTGTGGGTTTGGGCCATATCAGTAGGCAAGCTTTGTCTTTAATGCCACGGTGGTTTGTTCACTGGACTTTGAAGAATCATTAGAATTCTATAATTTACGTAATCATTCGCAAGTCTCTTCCCTTCGATTTGACCCTTCATCTATAAGATCAACAACTAAAGATGGCTTGTGCTCATCAAAGTTTTCATTTACTGTGTCGCAACATTCTAACTCAGTCAAACCATGGTATCTTACCTTAATCCGCCCAGCTTCTTCAAAAATAGGTTCCACTAGCAAGTCTCCTTTAAGCTCAGTACAGATTAACCCATTCAATGAGAGATCTATCTCTTCTGCATCACCCATTGGTAGAACGTGCCATCGAAACATCAATGCTTATGCAATGCCCACTAACAAAACTTTATTCCCATTAACTCCCACTCTACAGCGTGTCAACACAACTGAGTCAATTAAAATTGTTGAACTGCAGACCGTGCAACCCTCTTTCTTTCAATCACCCACTATGTTTTTGTTTTCCAAAAAGACCTATAAATCTGACAACTTTAATGAGTCTCTCTTACTGTTCCTAAAATTCTACAAAAGCTCCTATGACGATATCATTTACAGGTTAAACATGTGACCGCCACTTGGTGGTCTTGTGTCTATCATACCACCTCATCTCAAGCGACGTCACATGTCCGTATCACATTGATTTTAAACTAAGAGTTAAGTTAGGCACAGTGCAAAATCTTGTTTTTATCATATATGATGAAATCCTTTTATCTACTATAATACGGTATACTTATTATTTGCTTGTTTTTACATTAACAAACCAACAAATTTTAAGTTTTACATTATGGAAACAATTTATATTTTAAAAAATATAAAGAAGATCACTAGCATCTGATGCTTAGCTTAGTTAGAAGAAAAATTTTAATGCTCCAAAAAATTAATATATCTTATTTTATATTAAAAATTCACATTTTTCAGATTAATACCTAATTATGAAGTAATTTTTAATAGAAAAATTAACATTTTAGAAATTGTCAACTTAACATGCTAGAAGCATATCAATGTTTGTGTTATATATGTTAAAAAATTATTATCTTTAAAATTATTTTGAAACTGATTAACGTTTATTTTGACATTTAATACATATAAAAGTCTCATAGTTATTAAAATTAATACATAATTTTTAATTATCTATAAATTATAATTTATCATAAGTATATTTGCAAAGAATTACTATCTAGCTCACCTTTCACCATTGTGACATAGCTTTTGAAATTAGTATATATTTTTAATTTATTTATAATCTATAAATCATATTATAAGCATATTGCAGAGAATTTGTCATGTAAACAAATTATTTGGGTCATTTAATATATATTAAAAATTCGTTGTTCTTTTTTTAATATATAATTATTAACTATTTATAATGTATAATTTATCATTTATTATACTATATTGCAAAAAATTAATTGAGTCACTATTCTCAAACTCACAATTCATGGTTGTGATAAGGTAAACCATGGTAAGGTAACTCGTTCACGGTTGCGACTTGATAAGGCCATTTAAGTCGCAGTTCTTAAGTCACAACCGTGATAAGTGGCATCCAAGTCACGACAACCGTGACTTATTTTAATTTTAACTTAAATTATTATTTTCATCTCCCTTATCATGGTTGTGAATTCTTAAGTCATAGTCGTGACTTATTTTAATTTTAACTGATATTATTATCACCTTCTATCATCTGTACACGATTGCATTAAAACACAATTTCCCTTATAGTTACTGACGATTGTGAAATAATTAACCTAAATTTAATTTAAAATGAAATGAGTAACTTTAGGTATTTAAAATTGGCAATACTCTAACTCTTAATCATGTCACTTCAGACTTTATTTAATAATACAGTCAGATTGGCTGCTTTGAATTTTAAAAAAAATAACGATGGCACCAAACAATTTTTTACCTTACATTAGATTTTGTATCTACCATAACTTCTTCCCTTCAAAAATTAATAATAGTAAGTTCTAATTAATAAATTAATAAACCTAATCATCACCAATTAAAACTTATTTTTATTGTACATTATATGTTCATGCAAACAGAGCGATAATGAACGTTCCAATGAGATCCATAAATGAAATACATGTATTATGCCCAAACAAGTATAATTTATTTATTAACTACAAAATTTATTATATTACTCCTTATTTTGATTGATATTAAATTTAGAATCAATTTCAAAATTAATTACAAAATTTATTATGATACATTTCAATTTAGAGCCTCACGCATTTTAACTCATTATTTATTATATGTGACACTTTGATGGACATAAAAGCAAACAATAATCTTTAGTTGATAGTTGAGAAATAATTTTTTAATAATAATATGACTTTCCCTTGCCAATTTAGTCCCGCTATATTTTTCATCACTCTCTTACATTATTATAAATAATCTACTCTGTTATAAATAATATTATAGTCGCCAACTAAAGATTAGGTTTAATTAAAGGATGGGACAAGATCATTATTTGTTTTTTGAACATTATTCAATCAAACCAAGTCTGCATCATTTCTTCTCTAACCTTACAAATGTTTCCTTCTCAGAAGAAGAAGTTGCAGGGAGTGATATTTGGTTGTGCAGCTCAATTAGAAATAGTGAACAATTAGGTTAAATTTAGGAATTTGAATTTCAGTCACAGGTTACACCCGTGACATTTTTATCTCATTTTTCATGTCTTATTGTTACTATGTTTATTAATTCGTTTTAAACTTATTAGTTTCAGTCACGGGTGACTCATGGTGTGGCTTGATTTTTTATCTAATTCTTATTCCTTATTTTTACTAAATATTTTTATTAATTCATTTTAAAAGTCACACCCATGACTCATGGTGTGATTTTTGTTCCTTATTTTTACTAACTATTTTTATTAATTCATTTTAAATATTCTATCTTTTATGTTTTAACTTATTTTTTGCAAAATAATTTTTCCATATTCACAAATTTTATTTTTTCCACATATTTTAATATTTAACAATATTCTTTAACCATTAATAACATAATATATTCATAAATACTCTCCAATTCCCTTAAATTTTTTAAAAAATTTTCACATGTCACAATTACTAAACTATTTTATCTTTTCTTCTATTTAAATTTCACAATATTCGCTAAGATATTTCATCCAATTATATTTTTAATTCCTTCGTTGCTATACATTTTCAAATTCTTTTATTTTAAAATTATTAATTTTAAATTACTTTTTTTATTAATTCATTCTAAATATTCCAACTATTATATTTTGACCTCTTCTCTTTGACAAAATTTTATCCACAATTACACAATTCTATTTTTTTCCCACAAAATTTTAAATTACTTAAAGTTCATTATACATTTATATATATATATATACACACACGTGGACATTATACTCACGTGGATTATCACTGCGCATTTGCGCTGTCTGCTAGTGGATTTTTAAAATAGATGGGAAAAATTTCCAACCATTCATCCAATAAAATTAGGTATTAGATTTTTCCATGGATGCATTCTGAGGCCACAACATGTGACCATTTAATGTTTATGTCTTCCTAGTTAAACCAACATTGCCAATCCTTAAATATATTACTTAAATCTGTAAACACCTAATTATTAAATTGAAATTGAAGTATTAAAAATATATTGTTCTGAATATTACATATTCCCATAATTCTTTGTAATCTTCATTTTCTATTTAATGATATACATGATTTTTGCCGGAAGTTAAAAATTACCTTTAGGCAGCTTTATGTTTAACTCGTGGAAAGATTGCTTGCGATAGACTAACATGAAAGGATATATATACGTATATACATATTAAAATAATTAACAATAAAATGCAATATATAATATATAATATATAATATAAAATATACATAAAAAATGATCAAATAATAATACAATAAAATATAAATAAATATGTATAAATACATGTCACTACAAAAAAAATATATTTAGGTTAATTAAGAAACTCTTTAGCTCCTTACAATCTATACCAATTCTTAATCTGGACCAACATAAGCGCGGATTTCGTGAAAGGCTTACCATACTCGGAACTTCTAAGGGGTATTTAGTCATATTATCGGTAGTGGACTAATTATGTGCATTTCATTCACTTCGCACTGTCCTCAACAATAGAGTCTATGGTTATTGATGGATGTAATTTCCTTGAGATGGCATAGAAGAGCCTACTTTTTTTATGAAATCTTTATCGTTAGATACTCATGAGTCTGAACATCACACTTAAACCTAAAGTTTTAAGATATTAAATTTATGAATTCTTTTTATTTATATGCTTATCACTATTTCATCTCTTTCTCACATAAATTCCTTCTAACACTTAAAATCTCAACACCTTATCCCCTTTCAAACCTGGATACGGATATCGTCACCCTTATATGTTCCTCATCTAACAGATAAATCTCATATACTATTGATTAATTAAAGTTTTGTAGGACCATCAAGCTATGGCCCAAACATTACAATTTCATGGAGCACACAATTGTATGAAACAAATGACAGTTCCACATTAAACAGATAAACAGGTTCAAGTGGGTGATTATGTCAATGTTAAGTTGGAGCCTTACAGACAACATAGTGTACAATGCAGGGCATCACAAATGCTTAGTTTGTTATTTTTTGGGCCTTTCAAACTTTTAAAATGTGTGGGTTTAGTGTCTTATCAGTTGGAGCTTCCACCTGGTGGCAAAATTCTTTAGTGGTCTTATCAGTTGGAGCTTGATGGCAAAATTCATTCTACTTTTCATGTATCTCAACTGAAATGAAAGATATCAGATAATGTTACAGCATCAGCATCACCTGTCATTCCCTCGATGGCATCACCTGTCATTCCTCCGATGGCGTAATAGCTGAGGGGTGCTGGGTTAATAAGTTTGGGAAGAAAAAAAATATAAGGAATGAAAAATAACTGCTTAAAAATATATTATTATTAAATAAATAGTATTTTTAAAAATATATTATTATTAAATAAATAGTATTTTTATATCTAAATTTGAGACATTACTTCATATTCTTGATTATGAAAGAAATAAAAGTCATTATTATAAAAAAAAGTATCACGCGCGTGACAAGAACTGTCACTGACGTGGTAAAAGTGTCAGAAGTGTCAGGCACCTTGTCAGATGATTACTTAGAGTATCTTGATGTTTGGGATAGGTATATGTT
>JANIJH010000225.1:76128447-76152314 GCA_024520975.1 Erythroxylum areolatum | reverse complement strand
CAGACGGGTCAGCCCCCTGGTCACCGGTGCCTGACACTTCTTTTCTTTTTTTAATTATTTATATATATAATATATATCTAATATATTTTCTTTTTTCCTAATTATTTCTATGTAATAATTATCTATACATAATATATATCTATATATAATAATTTAATGTGAAATAATCAAAATAGTTCAAAATTTTGAATTATTAATTTTTTTTCAAAATTTTGAATTTTTTTAGAATTGTTGTTTTACACTCCATTTCATATTCTATTTTATTTTACATTTAATTAGGTATTTTAATTTTACATTTAATTAGATTACAAAACATAATTAAAATGTAATTGGAGGACAATATGCAGCTGATGATACGTTGAATTAAGCAAATGCTAGATCATTTTTTCTTCAAAAAATATCGTAATATACTTGATTTTAAACATTTTAGTCATTATAAATAAGTGCATAAATTAAATATAATTATTTAAAATATATTAAAATTTGGAAAGAAAATACTGTAATATACTTGATTTTAAACATTTTAGTCATCATAGATAGGTGCATAAATTAAATATAATTAATTAAAATATATTAAAATTTGATGTAAAACAAAAATTTGATAAATTTTTATTTTTTAAATTTTTAACAAACTGACCATTATGAATAATAATAGTAATTATTCTTTCATTTAAAACACTTATTACAATTATAATGATTATGTATATTATCATTTCTCCCTATATACAGTGTAAGTTTTATTACTATTTCCATGAGGACCCTTAAAACAAGAAGTCATAGGAGAGCTGGAAGAAAGAACATTATTGTGATATGACAACGTATGAAATTGTGCAGAAATATCAAGAATGAAGAAACGGTGTCGTAGCGAACTTGATTGTTAGTACACGTGTTCGTTCTATAGGTTACTAGTTCTCAATGAAGTAACAAGAATTAACTACTTACTCGTCTCTTCCTCCCTATGGCCCTATTTTGTAAGAGGTCTTGAGTTGAGTCACTTAAAAAAAAAGGAAAGGAAAATTTTTCCTCTTAATGATCCTCTAGTTTTTTAGGTATACTCTTTGGTCGAATTAATTATGGTCGTTTCGCTTCCAACAATAATGTAAAAGTTAGAGCTACAAGAGAATCCGACGCTGCTGAGAACTTGATGCCGTCAGGGTAAATGATTAATCAGTAACTAACCAATCAATATATGACGATTCTTTATGCACAAAAATTTACAGGCTACATAAGAACCTGAAAGAATCTTAAAATTCAAGATTATCTCCTCTAAGACTTTTGGGGTATGTATGGTCTTAGAGGCTTAGGATTAGTCGAGCAAAGACTGAGATACCTAATATATATAAATAAATAAATAAAAAGAATTAACTATTTACTCTTCTCTTCCTCTGCCAGTTCTCCCCAATTCTCTTCTGTCTTCTGTTAGAAAGCTGATATCACGAACCCTATATAGTAATCCAATTAATCACAAAAACAATCCTGAAAGGGACAATCCTAGATTTCGTGTTTACCGAGTGCGGTTCTACATCGAGACCAACGACGTCCAGCTAGTGACTGTTCAACCATTTGTTTGTAGCTACTCGTTTATCCTACTTGCAAATCCATGTTGGTCCGAAATTCTTACGATAAATCACGCGGATGTCAGACATGTTTCATGTTCTGCGACAAAGTTTTTAGACTTTTAGGCTAATGATTGGAATTTTTTCTGGTACAAGAAGTACCATTATGACCGTGATGCTTTTTAGTACTTGATTCCTAGCAAAAGATTGTTTCTTTAGCGTGGAAAGATCTCAATTCGATGGCCCGATTAAGTGCCAGACCTTGAGAAGCAAATGCTGGGTCATTAAGAAAACGCACAGCGCATCCATCGCTCTAGTTATGCGTATAATGTAGTTTGCTTGTTTCCTTGATTAATTATCATTTATAAACTTGTGTTTCAACGTTAGGATCGGCGCAACAAGAATATGGTTGGTTGTGTTGAAAGATATCCTATGGGCAAGTCTCCGGTTGATCTGGCTGTACTTCCTGCACTGATTAAGTCTACTCGGCCTGCCTAGTTTTCCTAGGCTTTAATTTTCATGCATCAGCTGACATATTGGCATAAACTGGTGGGCAAATTTGTTAGTGCTATCGTGCGGAGGGCCAATCATTAAGGATGCTTTGAGTTCTATAGGCTGCGAATCCCAAAAAGTCGAAACTTTTAAAGCTGGGCCCATTCATCTCTTGAAGAGATGCGCATGGTTGGTAAATAAGTGAAGCTCTTTCACTCATCTTGATTGCTTGAGTACGTGTTTACTTCCTATGTTATCAGGACATAAAATCATTTTATGAAACTGGACCTGTGAAAGACTGCTCCCTTCTTTAAGTCTTTATCTTTCTGAGTTCCTGTTCCTTATGAACTATTTGAGCTACAATGCATGTGTCTAAAAAGGAATCTTTCCCGGTAGTATATTATGAAAAATTAATGAAGGACCAGTAGACCATAAAGACTGCAATTCAACCACAAAGATTAGTACCAGAAGTGCCTAACGAGAACAGTTGATATCATTCTTGCCATCATTATAGAAACTGAACTAAGCCAGTTTTCACCACATAATCAGCTATAATTGCATTTGTTCTCTCTGTAGGGTGGAAGGCATCCCAAAACACATACTTATTTGCATCTGAGCATGTAAAAGGGTTTTTTCTATTGCACATGTAGCTCATCTCAAATAAGCCTGTCCCACAACATGCTTTTTCTGCATTGTCAAACCCTGCAAAGAAAAACCGTGTCGGAACAAATCAGTTTCTTTGCTTACTCACCATGAAATATTTATGGAATTAAAGAACTCTTTAACTATTATAAGTAATTACAGTGTGCTTTCCAATCTTATGAGCAGTAATAAATACTTTCAGATCAATCACTTCGCCTGGTTAGCATTTCAAATAAAGCCTATATACTATTCAATGACTTCATGCCAGATTGCAGGACTCTGCATGTGCACGGTGAATTGATGTCTATAAAATTACTGGTGAAGCACATTTAACAAAGGTTGTAGGGAAAATGATATGCACGCGTGAAAGAGAGGCTTGAAAGACTTACCAAAAAAATGTGGACTTTGGACTATCTGAAAGACAAGATCGTAAGGGCTTACAATGACCAACTCGATCCCTTTAAGCTTCTGGTTCAGCTCCATAATTAACCCGTGCAATTTCAGATTGAACTCTTTGGCCACGTTGTTGTAATCTTCAATGCATTCGCCTCCATATAGTATATTTGTGGTTCTTTCCAATGGCAAACACCCCATTGGTGGAAGACCAGTAATAGCTATCTTAATAGCTCCAAGGCGATAAAGCTGTGAGATGAAGTCCTCGGCAATTCCTAAAAGAAAATTTTGGTACTCCTGGACTGAGAACTTTGATGATCTGCCTCCTGGCACGACATAGTAATTCTCCAAGAAGTCATTTGTTCCAATGCTTATCAGGTACAGTGCCTCTCGTAAAATGTGATTGGCTGTCTCGTCCCCTAGATAGCCTCTAAGCTTCTTCTGGTATTCCTTGTAGTACTCTACTTCCTTCCAAAGAGGTATTACAGACTGCAAAAGTTAAGAGGATCGTGAAGAATATGTATATTAACCACATTTAAACTACAGAGGATATTCGTTCAGACTTAGTCACTTGAACTTAGTTATGTTTCGCAACTTTCCATTAAAGTTCGAATTAGGAAAGTCCCAAACATTTTGATCTGAATTTGAATTTTGAAGGAAAGAACATCTCTTTGAGAACAGATTTCGGAAGTCATTTTGATTCCTACGGAATTAGCATCACTTACTAGCACATCAGAAGTAGCATTATCAAAGCCAGTTCCTGCGGAAGCAAAGCAAACTCCAGTTGCAAAATCTTTTATGCTGTACGATGGATCCAAGTACGCAGGTATTGTTTGTTTAATACCAAATGCTTCAGAAATAAAATCCGGTGCAATCCGACCATTGGAAAATCTTCCTGTTGCCTGTCCACCCTCGAAATCACGACCATATGGTGCAAAATCACTCTTCAGGATTGTAGAAACCTGGTTGTTGTTACCTGAGTCAACTGTAGAGTCTCCAAAAACGATAATGGCTGGAACTTTTGCATTCAACTTGAGGGTAAATTGCAGTAGCAACATCCCCGATAAGAGCCAAAGCTGGTAATGGGTTGCCATAATAGTCTTGTCCTAATAGGAACGTATATATTGACTTAGTTGGAGGTGGATGGTGAGACTGGTATGAATTATGATTCCTTGTGAAGTGCAGGGATTGAATGCTTTTTCTGAAAGGCATAAATACTTGGAGTTGTTATGATTCTGGTGTAGTGCAGAGATTGAATAATTTTTTAAAAAGGCATAAATACTTGGAGTTGTTGGGAGACTTAATTGCTCATTATTGCTGGTAAGTGCTCTTATTATGTCAGGAAATGGAGTTGGCTACCAGGTTTCTGAGGCTTGGTATGGAGTTGCATCGGCTGCATTGACTAACATTAGTTAGTGACATTTATAGCAAAGATGAATATTTACTTGTTTTGGAAGAAATTATTATCAGCTAGCTATTTTTCATATACAGCAATCCAGTACCCTTTTCTACACAATCTTGGTCTTACCAACCATACTGTCAGGTCCTTATTGTGAAGTTTTCCTGATAACAAGTACATTTCCACGACTGCACAGATGTCGATAACCACACTTGGTTCTGGAAGATGATGATTATAAAATTCTGCTATCCTGACCTTGACTGGTATAAAGAGTAGACTGGCCACGACACTTATTTTTCTTGATATCTCTATGACTCAATGAGAGATGTATGACATGTTCCTGTACAGGGACGTGGCCTATTAAAAATTGAATAAGAGGTTCAAAATGGAACTATACCATTAACTTTTCAGTCATTATATCGTTAACTGTGATTTGATATGGTTATAAATCTTTGGATAAACGTACTCCACATTAAAATTCTAATAAAATTTAAATTTTATTTGCTTTAATCTCATATCATAATTTGTTTTCCTTAATGCTATTAATTGTAATTTATAAAATCTCATTTAAACTTAAGAAGTTATTAAATTAAAAATTATTTTATTTTTGTGTAAGATCCTATTCCAACCAACGAACTTATCATAATTTACGATATCCAAAGATTTATAACCATATCTTTCGATATTATTGGTAGATTAGGCCTCCTAAAGCCATTGGAAAGAAAGTTAGGCTTACTAAACCATGAGTCTGCTTTTACTCTTCAAGTCATAGCTCACCAACTTTCGCTTGGGTTACTGAACCACTTTAGTTTGGTTCGACAGGATTTCACTTTTCAACTTACATTGACCCCGCTGTGTACCTATTATTATTTTTCCACCTGATAAAGCGAATCAAATAAATTTACGTTAAGAGTATCATATTTCGTCCTCAACGTTAAAATCTTCATTTGGGCAATTACAGATGTGTTCTAGAACTTAAATTACAAATAATTGGTATAAAAAATTTAAAGGATAGATACAAAAATGCTAAACTATTAACATATCAATTACATAAACATATATAGTACGGCCAATTAGTAAAAATCTTTATACATAATATTGTCATTTGAGAACTAAATACACAGTTCTTAAGTATAAAAATAAATTTATAATTCTTAACTGTTTAATAAACATAATCTTCCTCTATCAAATTTCGTAGGATGACTATACTAATGATAATATGGCCACGCCAATATGCCATTCCAGTTTGTTCAAAGTTCAACTTGGACTAGTTTCATCTCTATAATGGATGTGGATAATGTTGTTGTCGGGATCTAAAAAGATCCAATAGTACGTAACCTTATTTCTAACTTGAAATATACAATTAAATAAAACTAATTTATCAAATTTTCTTTTTTTCTTAAAAAATATAGATTAAAAGCACAAATAACCTCTTTGTATTTAGAAAAAAAATCATTATTATCATTTATATCACTTTATATTTTAACATTTTGTAATACTATTTATAATTTAAATCTTCATCCTATTAATTAAACTTTTATTAAATTTCCGTTGATGGACCATTGAAGCTTGAATTTCCATTTTCATTATGACATTGTTACGCAGAGGCTGCGAGCCAAATCGTTTTTCTGCCGTAGAAATAAGATTAAGCTCACGTCCCTGTGCGGAGCCGACATAAATTGACATTCAAACTTATCATGTCCCTCGCTATGATACGGGTTTTTGAGGATCTTATTGTTGTTTGGAGTCTGGATAATTTTTTAATAATTAAAATTGTTATAAAATTAAAAAAATGTTGACATAAAAATTTAAATTTAAAAGTATCCATATCAGCATTAAGAGACTATGCTGTCTAGTTGACATGCCATGTCAAATAAATCAACGGTCCATAGAAACCTAATAAAATTAGACTTTAAGATACAAATATTATTATTTTATAAACATTAATATATAAAGTGATACTAGAAATAATCATATAGGCTAATTTAAATATTTTATGAGATGTTAAAAGGTGATTACAACTTTAACCTTGAATTAATAAGTAAATTTTAGTATAAGAATGATGTTATAACAAGTATAATATGCTGGAAATAAATATAAAGATTTTATATAGAAAATCTTTAGAATTTAAGAATAAAAACTAATATCCGAATATTGAAGTCGTATGGATCAAAGAAAAGATTTAAGAATAAGGAAAATAAAAATTTTTATTCAAATAAAAGAGTACATTATGTTATTATTGTATAATAAATAAATAATAAAGTAAATTTAATAATTGAGCCAATTCTTGGATAAATATAGAGGAAAATCCTCTAGCTTAATTAATGGATAAGTTAATCAAAAAATTTCTCTATATTCTAGCTTAATTAATAGGTATATTAATTGAGATTATTTGTCTTTGGCTTTTTGGCAATGAATATGACTAATATTTAGTAGGCCTCAAATTACTACTTCTAGAGAAGAGGGTATTGACCTTAGGCTAGTTGTTCTAGAAACCTATACTTCCAAGCCTAGTTTTGACACTTGATTATGACTATTAGGTTATGTTTGGCTGAGGGTTTATTAATGAAATAGAATAGACTGCAATATTATTCTACCATTTGGAAAAAAAGTTTATAATGGAATGGAATGAGATGTGATAGAAGAGAAGAGTTTCATATTATAACTCATTCCATCCTAAACAGTAAAAATGAAAAAAAAAAACCTCAAATTTGGGAGATTTATGATAAAATGTAAAATGATAAATAATTTTACACTATATTACATTATAAATCCTTAATCCAAATAATATTTTATTACAGTACATTATGAACCATCCCTCCCAAACAACAATTTTCTAATATTATATTCATTTACATTCTATTCCATTATAAAACATTATATTCTATTCCATTCCATTAAAAATTTTACGTCCAACCAAACATAGCCTTAAGTAACAAGTGATATTAACTTTGAGAATGACCATTCACCTATTTAAACAAAATGTATTGGAAAACATTCAACTATTTAAACATTTATAGTCAAGTTGATAAGCTATACATTGTGCAAAACAACTCAACAGAGTATTGAAAAATGTTCTAAATTCTAAAAATGAAATATTTTACCACGTCCACCAAACATCTCTCGACTATGAAATAACAAGCTCTGCTTGTGTCTGCAGGTATCATCAAAAAGACCACAACTTTTGGCAAGTAAAAAAGGATCTAGCATTAGTGAACGAAGTGTATAATTTTATGAAAGACCATTACTTAGTTGGAGACAAGATGAGAACAAGAGTATGGTGAGAAGTCTCGATAGCCATTGGATGCAACATGAAAGGCCCAAGCTTAATGATCATCCGACAGATATGCATCATTACCTTAAGCAATTAGGCTCACCACTAGTTTTTATCACAAGTAAGTGGTTTAGTAGCCTGTAAATTGTTTTTTTAGTGTATTTTGTTGGAAGAAACATGTAAGTTCTGGCTAGTTATTGTTTGTTTGTTTACTGAACTGGTGAAGAAATCTCATAAAAAAGAGCATGGTAATGTGTTGTGCCAGTGAACTAACTTTATTTTGGTTAAAGAAGAGGAACACTAATTTTTAGGTTTTTTTAATGATTTATAGAAACATGGCTGGTTTATTATTAAACCAACCAATTTTTATTCATAATGGTTAAAAATAAAATCGAACAAACTATCAGGCTGATTTGTGCTTAATTTGGTCAAACCAATCGTTTTGGTCTAGTTTTAAAAACATTGATTAAAGTTATAGGATCTATGATCTATCAAAAAATTTACAAAATGTTCTTTAAAGTAGTTGTAAAACAAGTGATGAAAAATACAAAGATTAGAGCAGTGACAACAAATAAAGAAACAAAATAAATTAAGAATCCCTAAACCAAATTTAAACTCAATGCAATTGTGAATGATTCCAAATTAGATGAAAAATCAAAACTGGTTTAGAAAACAAATTTGTTGCAGTTTCTTTTTTTCTCTCTCTTTTGTTTTTTCCTTTTGCTAATAGTTTCATACTTTCCAACTAATCTAACCTTTTGATATTAAAAAAAGGATGGTAAAAAAAGACAATAATTGGTTTTCAGAAAATGATAAACGCCTGCAAAATGATGAACTAAGTCTAATAAATCAGGACCTTTCTACACATACAAGGAAAAGGGCCCTAACCTAGTAATTCTTCGCCTCTCGACTATGTGGAGAAAATATCCATTCCAATGATCAAGCAACATGCATCAAATTTCCCTCTTGGAAAAGACTTGGTACTCATATCAAACCCTATATCATCCCTATGAATCTTTTGCAGCTCGAAAATATTATAATCTAAATCATCTCTAATCTATGGCATCTAACGTCATTACATTTTGACCTACTATAAAATATAAAATGTTTAGTAAGTGCTATTCTAACTATCAAAATATAGCACATATCTCTCTTGTACAAAGTTAAGCTCCCTAACAAATCTCTTCATCTAGAGCATTTCTTTACAATCTTCAACAAAAATAAATTATGCTTCTATATTTGACAAAGCAATGTATTTTTGCAACATGAATTGCCAAGGCATGAATCCTCCTATAAAGGTAATTAAATAGCCCCAAACAAACTTTCTTGTGTCAACATGTCTTGCAATATCTAAATCTATGCATGTAGTAAGAATAAGTTTCTTTATTCTAAAACACAAACTCAAACTAGAAGAGCCACATAGATATCTCAAAATTCATTTCACTATATTGTAATATTCTCTTCCTATATTAGAAAGAAAGCAACTAACAACACCAACAATATAACCAATATCAGAATTTGTACAAACCATTTCATACATAAAATTACTAGTAGTACATAAAGAACTCTTTTATTTCTTCCTTCTTTTTCTCACTAAAAGGACATTGAGTTTTACATAATTTAAAATGCATCAAAAGAGGTGTACTTACCACCTTATCTTTATCGATATTGAACCTTTAAAACATCTTCTTTATGTACTTCTTTTGTGATAGTTATAACTTCTTACCCTTCCAATCATGGAAGATCTTCACACTAAGAATATGCTTTGTTGACACTATGTTTTTTATAGTAACAGACTTACTCAAATTTTGATTTAATTTCGTAATCTTAGTACAATTTTGACCAACAATAAGCATGTCATCAACATAAATCAACAAAAGACAAAGTCATCATTAGATAATTTCTATAAAAAAACACAATGGTAAAAAAATCTTCTTGAAGCCTTACTTTCTTATAATAGAATAGAACTTCTTATACAGCTACCTTATCACCTGTTTCAAACTATATAAGCTCTTCCTTATTTTAAAAACATAGTTGGGAGCATATAAAAATGTATCTAACTCATAGCTAGAGCTTTAAGAGAAAGAAGGTTTCCATAAGACACCTTGTTTTTATTTTAAAGAAGAACACCATAAAGCTTTTAAGATGACCTACGAGGTATATATTGTTATTTTCAAATCACACTGAGCTATAAATAAGAAGCATAAGCATCATCATGTTAAAGTGAAAAAAGTAAGAGAATAGCTATAATGCTTAGGACTCCAATAAGACCAAGTGAAACCAACATGGGAAAGAACAACATCCTTTCAAGAAGAAGAACATGAAAGGAGTGGAATACTACAATTATAGCAATAACAATCACATGCTTAGGTCCCCAATAAGACCAAGTGAAACCAAAATGGGAAAGGACAACATCCTTTCAAGAAAAAGAATATGAAATAGTGAAATGCTACAATTATAGCAATAATAATCATTTCAGTCAGTTGATTATTGCGAGCCTAAAAAGTTACAACCTTTTAGTACAAATTTTTGCTTTATGTATGTATCTTATCGTGTTTTTTTCTAACAAATCATGTTTTTTCTAACAAAATTTCATTCTTTATAAATTGTAGACTCAAGAGCAACATACCATGTAGTGAAGGATAGGGATTCCTTTATATACTTATATAAAATCACATATAGAATATGATGGATTTATGTAGGTGATAAGTCAAGAATTGCTATATAGGGGATTAACTTATGTAAGTTAGATATGTTGTGGCTATCCCTTAATCTTACATAAAGTATTATTTGCTCTAAAGATTCCACATGATCTTATTTATATGTTGGTTTTAATTAAAAATGGATTTAATGTAAACTTCCTCATTAGTATTATAATGGATTTATAGCTTCTAACCATTTGTAATTTCATGGATGTATGTTAATAGTTTTTGGTACTAGACGTTGTTTATAAATAAAGTAAATTGCACGACCCAATTTGACCAGGCTCGTGCTTAGGGGTGAGGTCCTATTCAAATGGGTGGAGTAACCTAACCCTATCCCATAAAAAGACATCATTTTGGGTAGCTTAGACAGTGGTACTCGAGCCTGACTAGGTTTTAAACTAGGCTCAAGCTACAAGTTAGGTGTTCGAGCTGGGCCAGGCCAATAATAGGTCTGACCTAACCAGACCTATTCCCAAACTTTTTTATATAGGTATTAATATATGGTATTACTTATTTAAATCATATAGTAATTTAAATTATGATAGAACTTTGTAGTATAATAGACTATGTCACATTGGTCAAAATTGAATAAATTGATTATTTAAAGAAGGTTTTTTAATGTGATTTAAATCAAATAGACCTACCTATTTGTAAATATTGTCTAGTTGATGAAATGGTAAAAAGCCATTTAGAAAGGCAAACGAGCTTTTAATCCATTATAATGAATTCATTCAAACTTCTATGATCTAATGAATATAAGGGTAAGATGTGAGATTATGTATTTCATTATTTTATAGATGACTATACTTGGTATACTTATATCTATTTGTTTTTATAAATGAAGAACAATAAATTATTTTGTAATATATATTTGATGGAGAATTAATTAGAAAATAAAACAAAAGCATTAAGAATTGATCGAAAACAAGAATACTTGTCTAATAAGCTCAAGATCTTATATGATAAAAAAGGAATAAAAAGGCAATTTACTAGTCCTTAAACACCCCCCCCTAGGGATACATTGCTCACAACTATTTATGTAATTAATAAGGTGTTCATAAAATTAATTACAAACACTCTATATAAGTCATAGACAAGTAAGCAATCTGATTTGACAAGCCTAAGACCACAGGAGTGTGTTACTAATGTTTCAAATTTCTGTCACAAATATAAAAAAAATATGCCTAAAAGGGAAGAGAAGTATCTTTATTAAGTATTTTGAACACTAAAAAGGATATGTGTTCATAAGTAAATGAGTAACTCAATTTAAATAACGAAATGTCACATTTTTGGAAAATAACTTTCCAAAGTAGGAGGAAGTAGGAAAAGATTTATTTTTATATGGGACTTTTAATCAAAATTATTCTTTTACATATAATCAAAAAAAGGGAATCTATCTGATTAGAAGCGATTTAAAAAAATAAAGAATTGACTTAAGATCAATTTATATTATAACCATATCAAGAGTTTATCTATTGTATTTGATTTAAGTGAAAATTATTGAGATTTTAGTGAATTTCTATTTTTAAATATCATCTATGCAGAAGTAATCGTAGAATATTCCCCAACATCATTTTGAAATAAAAAGGGGTAGTTCATACGATTATTTCACATGAAGAGTGTCAGCTAAGGAATGTAAATAAGAATCTTAATAGTCCTGTTAAAGAAGAATGGATGAAAGCAATGAAGCAGGTGACTCAATTAAGATCCAATTAAGTATTGGGCTTGATTGATATCTTTCATAGGCAAAATGTTATTTGGAATGAACAGGTACTTAAAATAAAACAAAAGGTGCAATATTAAAAGATACAAGGAATACTTTATAACTAAAGGATATATAAAGTAAGAAAGATTTTATTATGAATAGATATTTTCACTAATTATGGGGTTTATTTTGATTCGATTAATCTTGGATAAAGTAATCAACTTAGATCTACCATTAAATCAAATAAACGTAAAACCTATTTTTCTTACAAAGAATTAGAAGAAGAAATATATATGGAGCAATTTGTAAGTTTTATTAAGATAAGCAAAGAATATAAAGTTGGTTGATTGTTAAAATCAATTTATTGTTTAAATTAGTCTTTAGATAATGGTACATTTATTTTTATAATGTAATTATTTTATATGATTTCTATATGACTAATGAAGATAACTTTATATGGGTTAGGATTTCATATAAATCATTTAAAGAGATCATTTTCTCTTTCATAAGTGACATATATTCAAAAAATTCTTAAATGATTTTATATATAAGATTGTAAGCTAATTGACAATCTTACTGTTAAAGGTGATAGTTTCAATTAAAGGTGATAGTTTCAATCAAAAGCTTTGTCCATCAACACTACAAGAAATGAAATAAATAAAGAAAGTTTATTATTCCAATGCAGTTAAAAGTCTTATATATATAATCATGTATACAAGATCTCATATTTGTTGTATTGTTAGAACGATAAGCAAATATTAATCAAATCCGGTTCAAACACATTGAAAAGTAGTAAAGGGCATATTGATGCACTCAAAAGTTAATATTGATTACGCATTGTATTATCAAGGCAATAAACTACATATATAAGGTCATATATTTGCATATTGTAGAAGATATTTAGATGAGAGAATACTTATGGATTTGCTCTATTACTCTTTAATGGTGAAATATCATTTAAAAATAAAAAAACAATCCAATGTTGTTTTATCCACAATGGAATTTGGACTTATAACACTTTCAATTACAGTACAAGAAGCTATTAAACTTAGATGTTTCTTAGTTTATCTGACATTCACTAAAAGAGAAATTTATCCAATATTAATCAACTATGATAATCAGGTAACAATCACTTATACCAAAGATCCAAATTTTCATTACAAAAACTAAGCATATAGATATCAAGCATAATTACGTGAAAGATATAATTACATAAGGTAAAGTAAACATGAAGTATATCTTTACATGTTATATAATAGCAAACCCAATGACCTAATCACTAAGATTATAAGGATATTTATATATTGTTGATAAACATTTCTAAATTTACATTCATTCATTGTATTGTTACACCAACAAAATAAGTGTTTTGACGACGTTGTTATGTGATAAGCATTATGTAACACTTGATTCTAAAGTATATTTTATTTGTATAAAATATTTTGAAAATAAATGTAAGAGTATGTCTGATAAAAAAATAAAATAACTATATAGAGATAAGACAAGTTCAAAATTTGTTTTCTATGTGATAATTAACAGGAAGAAACTTAAACCATAAATATAAGCCTTATATGATTAAAAAAAAAAGGAAGTTGGTCTTGAGTGATTAAATGGTTACTATATTTGTCTTAAGTTGCCAATTGTGAGTTCTGAAAAGAAGAATTTTAAAATAGACTAGTAAACTTTGGTTAAATGTTAAGTTTGTTTTGTTTTATGAATTGAGGACATCTACTTTAAACAAAAAGGAATTAATATTGTAACACTTAGACTTCCATTATTTATGTAAAATTGACCATGGAAAGGGATTAATATAAGTTATAAAAACCCAACTTATATTCTATAAGAGTCTAAAAGCTAAATAAGAATCATTATATACTCTTATGGCGTTTATATAATTATTGAGAATTATATTTAAAATTTACTACTTTTAAATATTTCCAATGATTATACATGTGATCAATGGAATAATTCTGAAAAGTAAATTAAATATAATTTAAGAGAATTTAAAATCGAGAAAGAATTTTTTTAATTGGTAACTCACATAAAAAAAATATTTAAAAGTGAATATTCTATTAGTGAAAGAATTGAATGCAATTATGTCCTATTAAAATAGCTGAGCTAAAAGAAAAATAATAATGCAAGATATAACCTAAGTATAATATATTAAATATAATCAAGGATCGATTTATTAGCCAAAATATCATATATTCCTATCATGTTTATGATAATATACTCTTGTCATCACATGTTGGTTATACGATTTACTGGACATAAATAAAATGTGCTGAATTCCAATTAATTAGTATCATCATATGTGAATGTAAAATGATATTCCGTGAAATGATGGTAATTACTTCCAGTGTGAAGGCATTTATAACATTTTCAGTAATTTGTAATTGATCTGTTCTCATCATTAATATATGTTTTCGAGGATTCTTCAATTCCGTAAATGTTGCAATAAGTTCCTCGGTCAGGCAATATCAACGGGAGTAGGAAGCATCCTTTAGAAATTTCGAAGGCGAGTACATTTCATGGCTATGGGCTACACTTTCCTTTGGTCTCAGCTCAGCTGGACTTGATCCTGTCATGGGACGACAACAGATGCACGATCACCATCTCTCCGGTCTCTTCCGCATCAGTCCACTCAAATCTCAATAAGTTGGATGCTTAGAAAGAATCGGGAGTACTCCTTTCTAACAATTCCAGAATACGAAAACAAAAGTGCTCGAAGCTTAGGTAGTCCCAAGCGTTCAACTACAGCTTGTCATTTTTTTGTTTCACTAGAATAAGCATTTTAAATTAATGAATTAAAAAATTAATTTATTAAAAAAATCAAAAAGATTTAACTTGACTCCCTATCCGTATCCTTTTTTATGTTGGTGTAATTTTTATTAATTATTTTTTGAATATACATTACATAAATTATACAATAGTGAATTCACTTTAATTAACACTTGCAAGATAAGTTAATTCCCTGTAATGAACTTAAAAACGTTTAGTAGGCACATAGAGAACATGTTATACTAATTGAACAAGGGGATTTTTTTTATTATAGTTTTATTACTTACGTTTCTTAATTTTAATATTAAATACAATTTAAAATTAAATTAATTAAGTAATATTTTATTTATTCTTTGATAATACAATATTTATTAGTAAATATGAATGAAAATGTATAATATTTTGAGTTAAATATTGATATTTAAATATTTCAAAAATAAGTATTTAAGTTTTTGTATTTTTAATGATATTTTAAAATTAAAATATATTTATTAAAATTAAAGATTTTTAAAATAATTGTAAAATTATTTAAAAAATAACTATTTAAGTTTATGTATTATAGTCTAACAAATCATATACTTGAATTTATATATGGCATGCCCAATAATAACAACAATTTTGAGTTTGAATCTTGCCCTAAAGATATGTTTGCTCTCAATAATTTTTCTTAATATCAATTATTTCTTCTAATCTTAGCCCTTTGTTTCCCTTAAACTTATTTATTATGGTTCACAAAAATTGTATATAATTAATAATATTTTATATTATATCTCCTTTCTCTAATAATAATATTTTATATTATTAACAATAAATTGTATATAATTAATAATAAAATAAAAAAATTAATAAAACTTTTATTAATTAAAATAGAAAATATATAAAAACTATTCTTCGTATATATTTCTATATAAATAAAATTTTATTAAATTTAAATCACATTTAATAGAATAAAATAAATTGTATATAATTAATAATAAAATAATAAAAATTTATTAAAAATTTTTATTATTTTAAATAAAAATATATAAAAATTATTTGTTATCAAATTGGGACTTTTTAATTGAACATAATTTTTATTTGAGAATCGTAGCGTTAAATATCTTGTAACAATCATTTTAATATCTGAGATATAATAGTTATTTATTATATATCATATTATATTTATTAATCTTCCAAACAATATTTTACCACGTTATATTATAAACCTTTCTATCTTTCCTAAATAAATTTTCACCATATTATATTCTATTTTATTATAAATTAATTCATTCTACTTCATTTTGTTACATTTTATACTATTAATTAATATCTGATCAAAGTGTTTCTAGAAGATTCTGCACGCAATAATTTTTATCAAATACTCAGCCGCAAACAGCCTCCTAAAGTCTTCAATTCCATAGCGACGAAGCCCAGAGACCTGCCTCAATACCTAGGGACAATTCCGTCTTTTGATTAAAACCTCCCTAAAACCCCAGGGTTTCTTTCTCAACAGTGTTCTATTTGTCACTCATTCTTTCTCTCCAAGCACATAAATTTCTGTTTCTTTCGGGTCTCTTTTGATCTTTCTGCAACTTCCTTAGCATACCATGTTGATGTCTCGGATTCTTTCACGCGTCTCGAAGCAGGTGGACGGACGTGCCCTCCTTCTTCTATCTTCTGCCCAGAAGCAGCAATTGCCCATCCTCTCCACACAGATTCGATCGATAGTTCATGAAAATTTAACTCTGGTGGGTGTAACTGAATGCCCATGTTTTTTATTCCCCTAGTGTTTTGGTGATGTTTATGGAATTTTGTTTAAATTGGATAATACTTAGGAGTTGTGGTCTTTTTTGTGCTTGGTTAAGTATCGCTTTGTTAGGGTTTTATATTTCTTTAACAGATATTGATGGAAGTGAAATTGAAAATGAAAGTTCTGAACTTGTGTGATTTATGAGTAAGACGTTGAACAAGATGTGCTCATTCACTTTGGGTGACCAAGTGTAAAATTATCAATCTTTTTATTGTTTGCTTGAGTTCTGCAGTTTTTAGCTTATTGGAATGAGACTATTCAGTTGGATCTATTTCATATTTAAGCCCTTTCAATTCATATTAATGTCATTTGCCTTCAGTTGCGATACTGGGTTGTTAGTTTCTATCCAAAAAGTTAATTACTTTTCCAAAAAATTAAGCTTTCTTTGTTTTGCTTCTCGTTGCTGGATCGTAGCTATTTGTTCTTTTTAATGAATACCTGTAACTATAGTTCTCATTGGTTATCTTAGTATTGCTTGCTTTTGTGCACACAACTAAGAGAAATTGTTAAGATATTAATAAGTTTCCTTTTTAAGTTATCGCAGTGAAATGTTTGCAATTTATTGTAACAAAAAAAGTATTATTGTGTTGACACTTCTCCGGCTTTTGTTATTCTTTGATTGTAATTCCACGTGCTCATTCATTATGGTCCTCAGCGTGCTTCATGTATGCTTTCTAGAATGAATGTCATGCTACTTCAAGTGTGACTTTCTTTTAACTCAGACTGAAGTTTGGCAAGCTTACGGAGCTATCAAATTTTCTTTTTGATTTTGGTTCCTACTGCTAATCACCTTGTGCTAACTCTGAAAATTGAATGTAATTCCGATTGATTTCTATCTTATTTCAAGGTTTCTCATTCTAAAGTTCATTGGCATGGCTCTTCCAGTTTGCCCCAAGTCAGGTTTCTCTGTTCCATCATGCAACGCCTAGTTTCTCACCCTTTGGGCGATTTGGATTCACTTCATCAGCATCCCCTGAGACTAATGAGAAGGATCAGGAGAACTCGGTGGAGAAAACTGGTTCTCCCTCAAATGCTGAGGCTGCAGAAGGAAATGATGAACAGCCTTCTGATAAAACTGAAGATTCAGTCTCGGGAGAAAGTAAAGAATCAGGTTGTAATTGAACCAACAACATCTCAAGCTGTCAAAAGAAGTGAAGAAGTACTAAGTGATTGCATTTTCTGGTTCAGGCATGGAGGCTGAGGATGATCTATCAATGGATGATTTGGTAAAGCTTGTAGCTGAGAAAGAAGACCTTCTACAATTGAAGCACAAAGAGATAGAGAACATGCAAGATAAGGTCCTCCGCACTTATGCTGAAATGGAAAATGTCATGTCAAGGACCAAACGTGAAGCAGAGAACTCAAAGAAATTTGCCATACAGGTTTGTTTAAGGCCAGCAATAAGTTAATGTCTGAAAACATGTTTGGATGTTGATGGGATCCTGTTTCATTATGATAATGTATGCGTGGACAGCTATTGTATGTGTGGACAGCTTACAACATGTGCATTTATTCAATGCTTTTCTACAGAATTTTGCCAGGAGTCTTCTGGATGTTGCAGACAATTTAGGAAGAGCTTCTTCAGTTGTAAAAGAAAGTTTTGCTAAACTTGATGTCTCTGAGGACTCTACTGGAGCAGTGCCACTCCTTAAAACACTTCTGGAAGGAGTTGAAATGACAGAGAAACAACTTATAGAGGTGATTATATCTAATTACTACATTGATGCTCTTCTCTTATTCCCTTATGATTGCATTCCCCTTTTGGGTTTAATAGTGGTTTCAGTTGCAACCTCGTCTTGGATTAGTGTCTGATTGATTTCTTTTCAATTTTAAAATTTAGGTGTTTAAGAAGTTTGGAATAGAAAAATTTGATCCATCAAACGAACCATTCGATCCACATAGGCATAATGCAGCATTTGAAGTACCGGATTCTTCTAAGCCTCCAGGCACGGTTGCTGCTGTTCTGAAGGTATCAGTTGACTCAAAATCTTATTTGTATATCTTCTGATTATGGATTTCAATTGTTTATGCATGATTTCAGTTGATTCTTAATGGTTCTACTAATTTTACTTTTTGTAAGTTATCCCTTTGCCAGTGTATTTCCAGAAAAGGTTTTCGTTCTTCACCTATGAATTCTCGTTATCTCTTGGTCGAATAATGTTTTTCATTTTGGGCGTAACTATTTTAGATTTTACCTCCATGGTAACAATTCATGGAAGTTAACTTTTCTGGGCGAGGATTTACAGCCTCATGCTAATGTACTTCTTTGTGTTGGCATTGCAGACAGGATACATGCTCTATGATAGGGTTATTCGGCCAGCTGAAGTTGGCGTCACCCGAGCAGTGGAGAATGACACAGAAGCAAGGGAGGATGGAAAAGGATCTGATACTTGAAGATTAGGCAGGCATTTTCTGCGAGAAAAAAAAGGGTTCCCTTTACAAGCGGAATGAAATGTAACAGTTTCCTGTTAGATTAGCTTGTCATCTGCAGACCATGGAATTTACGTCTTCGAAACTAAATTGTAAAAGATGAGCCGATAGCTTTTCGTTGGTATTGTTTTTCGAGTAAAGTAAAATAATTAAATACGTTTGAATTAAATTTATTATAGTTAAACATCCATGATCGGCCTGATCAGAGATATGAACCCGGCCCTCAATTGTCTGGTGTCTAATCTCCCAAGTGTCTCGTAAGCTTTGATCATGAAAAGATTAGGTAACAATGTATTCCACGTAATAAGCATGGACGGAAAATTGCAGAATGGTCTGTCTGCTCCGATAGATGATACCATATAGTTACTAAAGTACAGACATGGAGATAACCTGCAATCAGAAATTACCAATTGTCGAAGGATGTTTGTCACGTCAACTTGGGCATAGGTCTTCACTCAATAACTAATCACTATCTAGCACTTTTGCTGCTCTCACAAATTAAACTAAAGCTGCTTGTTCTGATACTCTACAAGACAAACATGTGCTTCTCGTCCTTTAAGAGTGGACTCATAAGCCACTGGCACAAAAACATGAGAATTCAATTCTTTTGTTCTGCGTGTGTAGAGAGCTTCAACCTCTCAACCTAAACCTGCATTCTTCCAGTGACCATCTTGATTAACAGAATTATTCTCAATATTGCGGCCTTTCAAGGACAACCCCAAATCCAAATGACTTGTGTGTGATTCCTACAGGGCAAGAAAATTCTTATTAGTTGCACTAAATATATGATTTACATAGCTAACAGTAGCCTATAAGTCTTATAACAAACATGAAAAATGTAAGTGGATTATCCATTTTTGCAACTATGGTCAAGGACCCAAACCCACAACCTACAAGCCAGGGGAAAACTCTCCCATTTCATAACTATAATAGAAACTTTTTTACTTGAGCACATAAAATGGAAAAATCTTAACCTTTACTGAACTCTAGTATGCAATAAAAGATCTGCCTACTTCAGGACACAAAACTATGATTTCCATTCATTGTCCTGGCAAGTATAAAACTTTGAACAAGAACCAAGGCTGAAGTATCAGATGGAAGGAAGTACATGAAACTGACTTCTGCGGAAAATAAGCAACAGGGTCTAAGTCAGACCTGAGTTTCTTTCTTCAACTCTTTGTTCCCCTTGAGCTCATCAATCCTTAAGGCTTCACGAGCAGTAAGCATATTGGTCTCACTGCTACGACTTTCCTGCTCGAGCTTCTTGGCCGCCTTTCTCTGTTCCTCCACAACAGCAATCTATAGGATAAAAAGAGTAATCAACCTATGATTCTGATTCACATTTGGCAATAACAAGCTATTGATCACCTACATTATTTTCTTGGCCCAATAGCAATAACAAAGACTGAAAATGGAAATTTGTGACCAAATGTTGCATAACAGACATTACACATAAACCAAATCATTTTCTCCAAAGTTTAAGAAGCTCTATGACATCCACAATTTCTAGCTACATGTTAAAGGCTTAAGCCGAATACTAAAGCGATGACAAGACATCAGCTTATAGCCCAAGCAACAATTTAACAAGGTTAGTAAAATCCAAGCAAATTAAGCTCACTAACTAGATGAAATCTTTGAAGTAGAAACGTTTCAAGCAAAGGGAAGAAAACCCATTTCCAGTTCCTTAACTAGATTCTAAACACCAACTTCCTTTTCTTACTAGTTTAGTATCAAAGACACCCACCTCAAGATTGAACCAGAAACCATAGCAAAGCACACATGTCCAACACAGATGGTTGATTGCAGACTGCACATATAAACTTACCGGAGTATAGCGGAACTTGCGCTTGGGAGGCTCGTCGGAGGAAGCATCGACGGCCGTCGTGAGAGGGGTCCACCGGTGGAGGAGGAGCCGAGAAGTGCCGTTGTTGTTGTTGTTTTGTGAGTGGGAGTTATGATGGTTAGCTGTAGCAGGAGACGACGACGACACGTGGACCCACTTCTTCCTCCACTTCCTCACGGGACCGTTGAATACCGCCGCCGTCGCCGAAGGGCCGTACCGAGAGGAGGCTCGGCCGAGTCGAGACCCCACTCCCTCCATTTCTCTCGTCTCGGCCTTGTAAAGGAGAGACCTTTGTCGGTGATGTGTTACCCCAAGAAGCAGCAGACAAAGGTGAGTGGTAGACAGCTTTGTCAAATACTTAAGCACACTTATCTAGCGGCGTCGTTTCAGGGTTTCGAGCCATTCTCGGGACACCTGTGATCAACTGGAGGAATAAAGTCCTGGCTTGATTTTCTTACAAGGGTTAGAATAGAATTTTTGTTCCTAATGACAACTAAAGTACAGGTCTATATTTCGCTGAGAGGGTTCCAAGTTGTTTTAAGGATTAATCCTAGGATTTTAGAAACATAACTGGAGGAGATATTAGACAAGGGTTTGTTCATCTACAAGTACTTTTATAAGCTTTCACTAAGAGAAGTGACATCTGAACTGACAGCCAGCCATGATTTGAAGTTTGATCGTCAAGTCCACTACTGATCTCGACCGGAATCTGAATCAGCCCCAGACCCAGCAATTCTTCTGCTGACAAAGTTCCTATCTTCTTCAGAACCCAAGTTCCAACCTAAACTTTGTTGAAACTCCTCTCGCCCTCATCCTGTCCAGTCCAATACTCATCATTTCCTCAATTTTCTTCCAAGTTAAAGTAGCTCCTTCATTCACTTCCTCTTTATCTTCCTTAGAAAAGTAAAACAAAATGTGTAGGTATAGACATTGGGTTGAGTTGTTTTTGTGTATGTTTAAGACTGAATCTGAGGAGGTTGCATTCGTCAGGATGAAACTCGGATAAGCTTTTAATAAGAAAGTAAAGGAGCCATTTGGAGAATCGTAATATGCAGGTCCTCTTAAAGATTTGTTGAGGCAATATTCCAGAAACAAAGAGAAATATGTCAAGAATAAAATTATGTTACAGAATTTTTTTAATAGTGTCTTTATCACCCCCACTCAAGCATGGTTGGTCTCTTACAGTAAGATTGATCTTGAGATAAACAAATCGTCCTGCTGATAAAGGTTTTGTGAAGATGTCAACAGTTTGTTCTTCAGTTGGAATATAGCATATTGAGAGGTCTTCGCGAGCTACTTTCTCCTTTACAAAGTGCACATTTATTTCTATGTGCTACATCCGAGAGTGAAAGACAGGATTACTAGCTAAAGCTGCAGCTCCAATGTTATCACACCAAATTAAAGGTAACCCTTCAAGCTGAAAATTGATTTCCTTAAGTAATGATATTATCCATGCGACTTCAGCAGTAGTATGAGCTAAAGCTCGGTACTCAAATTCGGTACTCGACCGAGCTACTACTTGTTTTTAAGAGGATCAGGAAATTAAATTATCACCAAGATACATAGAAACAAAACCACTGGTGAATTCCTGTCATCTGGATTTTTAGAAAAATTAGGTAATTTTCCACTAAAATTATGACTAGTAAATTTTACTGATTCGGTAATTCCTAAAAACGACCTTTAAATGGACTCCTAAGATGAAATTATCATTTTAAATAAATTCTCAGTAAAACCTAGAGGGGTCACATGTGGTCTCATTTAAAACTCAGACAACTAGAAAAAATTTACTTGCACAGTATATTATCACAACCTAGACCTATGTACAAATTAATAACGTATAAAAGAATAGAATTATACACTCAAACTAATCGTACAAATAAACCCGACAAATAAATATTGAATACTATAAATGCGGAATAAATAAAAGAGATAAGAAAAGAGCACACCCGAAAATCAATAATGGAGTTTAGCCAATTGTGCTTAGTATTTTAGTACCACTAAAAACAGCCTGCTCTTATTAGGAAGAGAATACTAAATTTGAGATGTGTACAAATTTTGAGGATATATCAAAATTTTGGAATGATTTAGAATAAGAAGAGAGGAGTTATTTTATAACTTAAAAAACTCCTTTCATTCTCATCTCTTCCCAATATGGGATAGAAATTGGGTCATCAAAGCCACCAAAGCCAACAAATCTCCACCTTGACACAATTTCAGATCTCACCAAATGTAAGCATCATTCATCCTCCCAATGAAATAAAACAGTCTTTATAGTGCTTCCAATTTGTGCTCTCAGGCGCCAATTTAAAAATGTAAGATGTTGACTAAGTTTAAACAATGTTAAAACTTAGCTTTTGTCACCACCTTGGTCATCATATTTGCAAGATTTCCGTAGTTCGTATCTTCTAGAGAAGTATATCCTCTTCTTCGAGAATCTCCCGAACAAATTGATAGTGAACATAAATATGCTTCGTCCTTACATGAAAAAACTGGTTCTTTGCTAAGTGAATAGCACTTTGATTGTCACAATACACCACAAAGGTATTTCTAACCAACTCCCAAGTCTTTTAGCAATCCATGAAGTCAAATCACCTCCTTCACAGCCTCTGTAATTATCATATATTCTACCTCTGTTGTAGACAAATCCATTGTTGACTATAAAGTGGACTTCTAACTAACTGGTGTCTTAGCATAAGTGAATAAGTAGCTAGTTGTAGATCGTCGTTTATCCAAATTACCTGCATAGTCAAAATCACAATATCTAACTATGTATTGACCAAGTGATTTATCCTGCTCAAATAATAAGCCAACATTTACAGTATCTTGAATATACCGTAGAATCCATTTCACAGCTTGCC
>JANIJH010000225.1:76104118-76122830 GCA_024520975.1 Erythroxylum areolatum | reverse complement strand
TATAATGTTTAGTAACACTTAAAAAAATTGTTATCAATGATAAATTATATGTTATAAAATCATAAAGTGTTACTTATAAAATTAAGAATCATAATATTTTAATATATAATGTTACCGTAGATAAGTATTTTATAACATATTGTCAAAAGTATTACTATCTAGTGTTACTATATGTCATTTTTGTTATACTGGTAGAATTACTTCCGGCCTTGTCAGATGCCAAAATTGAACTTCCCAGCGTTCTATCAGCCATGGGAAAGAAAAGTTTCGAGGGGATTGTGAGTACTTTTTTATTGTTTATCATTAATTAGCATGTGACAGCTGCAAAGATATTGACATTTCAAGGAAGCATTTTATCTATGACGCATTGCTTGATAAACATTTTACTTATTCTTTCTGTGATTTCAATCGTAGCCTGAGAAAACATCTGGAACCATCAAGGAACAACTTGCTGCTACTGCACCAGCACTTGAGCTGCCACTGAAACAAAAGGAGGAGCGAGTGAAGGAGTTTTCTGATGTACAGTCACAGATTCAAACAATATGTGGAGAAATTGCTGGGGATTGGAATAATTTTGAGACTCCTGTAGTCGATGAGGCTGACTTATCTGTGAAAGATGAATACCAAGCCCAACTTCAGGAACTTCAGAAAGAAAAGGTACAACGCTCTTGTTTTCCATTTTATGAATGTATATTACTTCATTTTTGTTACATAATTTCAAGCCATTGTAAGGTTTGAAAATTTCCTGATATCTTTTTATTTAAAATGGCAGAGTAATAGGTTGCACCAAGTCCTTGAATTCGTAAGCAATGTGCATGATCTCCGTGCTGTCCTCGGGAAGGACTTTTTCAGCATTGTAAATGAAGTTCACCCAAGCTTAAACGACTCAATCAGTGAGAAATCAAAAAGCATTAGTATCGATACACTAGCCAGACTGGCTCAGAAAGTCTTAGCTCTGAAAGATGACAAGAAGCAGAGGCTTCATAAGGTATTGCTTTTGAACCATAGTTTTCTGTACTTGAGAGAGGCAGCCACGGCAGAGCAGTTGTTACTATTTCTTTTACTTATACTGCAACTAGAACAGCTGATTCTTTGTGAAGATCTGATGATATGCATCCTTAAATTCCTTTCTGTGTTTTGTCCCAAAAACTGAAGCTCTTTTACATCTATCTTTGATCCTCAGCTTCAAGAGTTATCAAGCCAGTTGATTGATTTGTGGAATCTAATGGATACGCCTAGAGAGGAGAGGAAATTGTTTGACCACGTAACCTGTAACATTTCAGCTTTAGTTGATGAAGTGATTCTACCTGGTGCTCTTGCATTAGATCTGATTGAGCAGGTACATGCTACTGGAAGTAAATTGAACTGGAATGTTAAAAATGAATTTCTAGATGGAAAAGAAAGGAAAGTCTTCACTCATTTTACTTTATTTGTTGAAAAGGTGGAGGTTGAAGTTGGAAGACTTGATTAGCTAAAGGCTAGTAGGATGAAAGAAATTGCATTTAAAAGGCTTGAAGAAATATACGCTCTTGCTCATATAGAAATAGATTCAGAGACAGCTCGAGAAAATATTATGGCACTTACTGATTCTGGAAACATTGAGCCTGCTGAGTTACTGGCCGACATGGACAGTCAGATATCAAAAGCCGAGGAGGAAGCTTTTAGCAGGAAAGAAATTTTGGATAAGGTAGAGTAGTGGAAGTAAGCATGTGAGGAAGAGGGTTGGCTTGAAGACTACAATCGGGTATGTAAGATCTATGCTTTGTTGCCATTGCTCGGATCATGTTATAATTGACTTTTGATAGTTGAATAATCTTTTCCGAAGATGCTTCTCCTACTGTTCCTCTGTCAGTAACAAACTCGAAGATCCTCTATCATCTGGATCTACTTCTTTTGCTTCATTTCCAGTCGATGATAAGTTTTAATGATCTGACCTACTCGTGGTTCTTATCTGTCCTGTCTTTGCTATGGCATGCATTAAACTTTAATTCAGTGAAGACTACAGCAGACAAAATATCAAACAACAATGTTGAAACTCAACGTTCCTCTAAAATGGATATGAGCTACATAATATAGTGGTTAACTCAAATATTTCAACTTAATTGGTCTCTTCTTGCTGAAACAGGACGAGAATCGCTATAATGTTGAGTATTGAACTAGTTTGGCGTTCACAACCAACTTTCTATTACTTTCTGAAAACATTTTAGAATTAAAAATAGAAAATGTGCTCAACACTCCTGTCAATGTTTTGACTGATATTTTCGCCATGTAACTTTGGTTGATGCCTAGGTTGCCAAAACTCGGGCATGGGAAGAAAGTCGGGGCTTGCAATTTGCTTATGACGGTATTCCTCTACTAGCGATGCTAGATGAATATTCCATGCTCAGGCAGGACAGAGAGGAAGAGAAACGAAGGTTAAGTTTTAGTTGGAGATGATTAGGTCGTGGATTACATTTCCATTTTGTCATGAAAGAGTTAATTTAGTTTATCTCACTTTCAAATGGATGTTATAAATTTTGGACACACAGGGCCAGAAGAAGTTCCATGAGCCGCAAACCACAGACCAGGATGCTTTTTTAGGTTCAAGGCCAGGTCCTACTCGACCAGCTGGTGGAAAGAAGAGGGGTGCTAAAAGTGAATGGAGGTGCCAATGGAACGCCCAATCGACGACTATCTTAATACTCACCCAAGTGGCAGTCGTCCCGCGTCAAAAAATGGGAGGAGAGATAGCATGGATAACAGATCATCTGCTCCCATTAACTACTTCGCCATATCCAAAGAAGATGTTACCAGCCATATGTCTGGTACTGAAACAGTTCCAGCTTCGCCATAATATAACTCTTAGAGAAATCTGTAGGCCTACACCTTGTTATATTAATCTTGTTACTAAGAGCTTGCTGTAGTTATATATTATACTTGTCAAAAACTAACTAGAGCGTGAATTGTTCTTAGGTGAGTATTGTTAACAATAAATTCAATACCAATGAATTCAAGACAAGTGGTGGACGATTGTGAGGAGGGGAATAACAGAAATTTGTTTTGATAGCTAGTAATTTGTACAATTGTCCTTTGACTAGTTATAGTGTGTTGCAACAATATGTATTTATTTCCTCCTGATGATTGAATGAGTAGAGCTGTTTTATCATTTGTTACTTTACTACTCTTCTACATCCCTCGTACCATTCTACTCTCTCGTCATTTTTTCACTTGATATCAGAGCTAATCGTTTAAAATGAGTGACCTCGGCTCTACATCCTCCTCGTCACAATTCTTTGTCACGAATTTCAGCTTTATTGTTCCCATAAAACTGGAGCTGAATAACCATAGAGTCTAGCGAGCTTAATTGTACCACCCATTGGGGCAAACGATCTTGAAGGTTTAATTGATGGAAGCAGACCATGTCCAAGGCGCTTCATTACCCCAAGTCCTGTATCCACAGAAACTGTAAACCTTTCCAACCCACTTTCTAATATGGAGAAAACAAGATCAGACCCTACTAGGTTGGCTCTTGTCTACTCCATCTGAAGGGATCTTGAAGAAAGTATCAAGTTGCAACTCGTCCTATAAACTATGGTCATCTCTTGAGCAACTGTATAAGGCACAGTCGCAGCCTCGAATCTCCATCTCAAAATGCAACTACAAAATACAAGGAAGGGACAACTCACGGTGACAGATTACTTTGACAAAATGAAAGATATCGTAGATGAGCCAGCTCTTGCTGGATATCACGTTCCAGAAACATAACTAGTTTTTAAGATCCTTGGAGGCTTAGTAGTAAGTGTCAAATCAACCAAAAATAATTAACTTATTCAAAATATAAACATAGCATGGTGGAGTTAGGTCGTCTCCTTCCGGAATAGTGGTTTATCTCTTTTAAGCAACAAAGAAAAAATAAGGAGGTTTGAAAATTATGTTAAAACGAAATATTAAAAATAACAAAAAAGAGTTGATTTGAAATTCAACAAAACATATTTCTTTTTTTTTACAAGGGAAAAGAAAACACTAAAAAGCTAAAAACAATGCTCAGTTCCGGGTATGCCTAAACGCAGACCGCGAGGGTGGCACACCCCAGATGAATCATGGAGTAAGGCTTCGCGAATAATCGACGGCGGATCCCATAGGTATTGAAGTCCTGGCCTTGAGGCAGCTTCTAATGAAGCCAGTTGATCAGCATACTGGTTACCCTCTCGATGAATATGTTGGAAATGGACCTCCCACGAGCGAAGGAGCAACTCTCGGATACCAGTCAACAAAGGAGAAACGTCAGTCATATCGCTATTGGAAGTAGAGACGATGTTGATTACCTCCAGCGAGTCCACTTCAACAATCAGTTGGTGATATCCACTATCCCACGCCAAACTGAGCCCTGAATGGACCCCTCATAATTTTGCCTCCAGGGGCGCACCCCTACTAATATGTTGAAGGAAGCTTCCACACCAATGTCTGAGGCTATTCCACAAAAGTCCTCCAGCTACAGCCCGAAGGGATCCAGTGCTGGCAGTGTCGTTCGTATTTAGTTTGACCCAGCCTTCTCGGAGTTTAGTCCAACCCACAAGTGTACCCAGTGGTAGGCTTTGCGCCTGAAAAACTCGGTTAGCCATTGAATGAGCCCTGATAATCTAAGCGCTATAATCCATGACAAGGCAAACTCCTTCTAGCGGCCAAATAAAGTCAATGTCGAAGATTCTTGCATTCCTCCACTTCTAAATAAACCAGTAGGCAACTCCAAAAATGAGAGCCCAGTCAATTTGATTGAACTGACCGAGGTTTTTACCAATCCACATCTCCTCATTAAGATGAAAAAAATCCCTGGCGAGAAGGTCAGAAGGGAAGTTATGCCAGATGGAGGTCACTCGGGGGCAGTCCCGAAGTGCATGTAGAGTAGTCTCCTCTTGCCCACAAAAGTGGCAACTGTTGTCCATTGTAAAGTGACGTTTAACCCGCTAATGGTTCGTTAATAATTTCCTTTTGGTCAAAAGCCAGAGGAAGGACCGAATTTTTTGAGGATCCGACCATTTCTAGATGACCTCCCAAAGCCGGCTCAACTCATGTGTATTGGATTGCTCGATGATGTCATAGACGAAGGCTACAATGAAATCTCGAGGGTAAGTGGGGCCCCAGACCAATTGGTCGTTGCCTTGGCCATTGCGATGCGGGCGCATAAAAGCAATCATCATATAAACGATGGAGGGGAGATAATGTTGGAACCGATGCCAGTGCCACTCTCCAGCCTCACTCATATATTCTGCCATGGTAGTGTTAAGGTCACTAGACGTTACATGGTCTATAGCCACTAAGTGTAGTGGGCCCAACTCTTCAACCCAATTATCAAGCCAGAATAGAATTCGTCGCCCGTCCCCGAGCTTCCTATATGCCCCTTACCGCACTACTTGCCACGTCGCAACTATCCCTCTCCAAATCAATGAGGCTCCTGATCGGTCCAACGTTGGAGGGAGATGTGTAGTATTCAGGCAATACTTAGCTCGGAGGATCTGGACCCACAGAGCATTAAGTTTGATAAGGAGGGCCCATCCGAGCTTATTTAGGGACACATCATTGGAAGAATGAATCCGCTTGATGCCTAAGCTCCTAGCATTTTTGGGTTTCCACTCTGCGGCCCAATTAACTAGAAGAGTTCAAAGGTGCGGTCCAAAACTTGGGCTTGTGAAACAATGGCTTTAGCAAACAGGACTAAATCGTCCGTAAAGAATAAATGCGAGACTAGGGGTCCCCTTCGACTAAGCTTGAGCGAGATCTAGTGGCCTTGGCCCACTACCCTCTGTATAAAGGAATTTATTTCTACCTTGATTCATGCAATTGATCATTAATGCAAAAGTAGTTCAGTATATTCACGAATAAATTGGTTCTAGTTATTAAGAACAGATTTATAATAACCAATCTTTCTTTACCTTGTACGGTAATCACAAATAGATCGAATAATTACTTCCTAATCAAAAAACACCCTAGAGGCAGCTCGGAGGATTTAATGCTTCGACAGCCTTAAAACGTAAAAAGACTCAATTCTAACCAACAAACTCAACAAAGGTTTATTGCAATTAGATTAATTAATTCCACGACATATGTTAAACTTCCTAACGAGGAAATAAAATTATGTCGATTGTCACTTATTAAAATCAACAATCAATTACGAATCTGTCATTTTTAATTAGCAATAGATTATTTCAGGATTATTAAATATATGCATCTTCAATAAAACCTAAAACCATCATAACATCAGGGAATTCAAGAATTAATTAAATATCGATTCGCGATTGAATTCAATAAAACTTGTTCGATCTTACAATCAATTTAGAATCAAGGTTTCAATATAATCCTCTTACTAGAAAAAAAGAAATAGTTACAAGCCATTAAAAAGAAAGAAAACATGAGTAATATTATTCAAAGGAAAATTTAATCTTACAAAAAAATATAGGAGAGAATGGGCGTGAGTGGAGAAGAGCATTGTTGTCCTCTTGAAAGCAAAAGGTCTCCACAAAAAGAAAGCAACTGCTGCCGTCCTTTTGCCAAGTGAGCCACCGCCTAAGTATATTCTTCTAAAAACATACGTATGTTCCTTAACCTGCAGCTGCTTTTTTTTACGTTATTTTAAAAGCCACCCTCGTTGCTGACTCTTTACTCCTCTCTACGTCTGCGTTTCATTCTCTTCTATGTTTTGTCGTTTTGTCATGCTTTGGATGTTGCATTTTTGTCCTGGCCATTTGTGTTTTCAGCTCTTGCCCAATGTCTTAGTGCTGTGTCGTTTTTTTCTTTTGTTAATTGGCCAACATTTGCGTGGAACGCAAACATCCGTTGCTTTTTCTTCTTCCTGCTAGTGCTGTGCATTACGTTTTTATCCTTCAACATTTTATCTTTTGCTGGCTATTCTTTCTTCCTTTGCTGTGTCATTTTTGTCTTATCGCTGCTGACATTTATCTTATGCTGATAGACTTTGCGTTTTGTGCTTTTATTGCTCCTATGTACTGTTGTTTTACTCTTCTGTTGGTCTCCTCTGCTGTCGTTCTCCCTTGCTTCTTCCTGCTTTGCTATGTCATTTTGGTGTGGACTGGTACTTCGCATTTTCCCCTTCTAGTGCCTACGTTTTTACTCCTGTCTTCTCTGTGTTTTGGGCTATTCTTTCCTGCTGCATGTTTTTGTTATTTTTTTCCAAAACAACTCCACTTCTCCCAACCTCTAAAAATAATGTAAAAATAACATAATCAACATAATATCCATCCAATATGCTTTAAAAATACCGCAATTTGATATGAAAATTAATAACTTATCAATTAGGCATTGAGTTTGAGAAAGTAGTATCAATAGCCACCTCACTCCGAGAGTTGCCACCCTTATAAGAAACATTTACACTGATTTTGAATCATGAAGCTAGACTCGCTAGAATGCATAACAACTCAGCCATGGAGATGCAAAATAATCAATCAACCTAAGTTGCGTTTAAAAACAATTAGAGGAATTTTTACTCTCACTCTAGTTATAATCAACGAAGCCTTGGAAGAGGAAAATCCAGAAAATCAAGTGGTAGAGGAAATGCAGAAACTAAACCAACTTGTCAAGTATGCCTTAAGTATGGACACTCAACCAACGATTGTTGGTACAGGTTTGATAAATCATTTACTTCCTCAAATTTACTGATACTAATCAAAATCAAAAAAATGCTCAAGTTTTTGCAACAAATTCGAGCCATCATAATGCTGCTCTTGTCTATTCTCAATCTGATTACTCAAGTGACAATAATTAGTACGTTGATAGTGGAGCATTAGCCACGTCACGAATAACCTAAACAATCTAAGTGTTAATTTAGATTATCGCGGCTCAGAAAAATCACAGTTGGAAACGAACATCCTCTACAGATAACATTCTTTAGTAAGGTAACATTCTTTGGTAAGGTTGTCTTAAACTCAGTTCTTCTAAAAAAAGTCCTTGTGGTTCCTGGAATTACCAAAAATTTGCTAAGTGTGTCAAAATTGATTAATGATTTCGACTGCTATGTAATATTCCATGGAAAATTTTGCTTGATAAAGGACAAGAGGGGGAAGGACCTTCTCATAGGAGTAGCTGATCTTGGTCTCTACAGGATTGAAGTTCACAGTAACCAACAATACTAACCCAAAAATAGGTCTCATGACAAAACCACTCTATTTGCTTTCCAAGAAGTTGCATTGCAACAAGTAAATACTTAATGTCGTGTTCAATCCCCTGAAATTGTCCAACATAATACTGATAGCCATTGTTCAAAAACTCAATCTATATGACAATAGAATGATCTAAATGAAAAGTCAAGTTCATTAAAGCAATCCTCTTATGTGTCCAATATAGATATAATTCATAGAAAACAAGGACATCCAAATGAAAATACCATGAGAATCATTATGAGCTCTAACTTATTCACACCTAAGATCACTAGACATAACTTTAAAATTAGTTTATGTGAAGTATGCCAACCTGGAAAACTTCATGAACTAAACAATCCAACCTCTAAACATAAATCATCACAACCCTTTGAAATTATATATGCTAATCTTTGGACCAGAACCTATATCTAGAACCAATGAGGCTAGATAATATGTCAGCTTTTTAGATGATTTCACCAATTTTACTTGGATTTATCCCATTTCTTGTAAATCCCAAACTCTAGACACTTTTAGAACCTTCAAAACTTTAGCTGGAAAACAAACTAGGTGTGTGATTTGAACACTTCAGACTAATATGGGAGGTGAGTTCATTCCCTTCACCATCTACCTCAAAATCTTTGGCATCAACCACAAACTTACATGCCCTCATACTTATTATCATATTGGAAAAATTGAGCAAAAACACAGGCACATAATAGAAACAACACTCACCTTACTCCCTCAAGCCAATATGCCACTTGATTACTAGTGTGAAGTTGTGTACACTGCCACATATCTAATAAATCAACTTCCCACACCAACTTTAGACAAAAATTCACCATTCGAAAAACTTACACATACGAAACTTGACTATAGCTTTTGTAAGACTTTTAGTTATGCTTGCTACCCAAATTTGAAACCTTACAATCTTCACAAGTTTAAATTCCATACTAGCCTTTGTGTCTTCATTGGATATAGTCCTCAACATAAGGGTTATCATTGCTTATATAGCTCAGGAAGAATCTATATTGCCCGAGATGTTGTTCTTAATGAACAAATCTTTCCTTTTTTAACCATGTTTCCTCTTATGTTCCCAAGTCCAACATATTAGTTGAGTCCTAAACTACACAGTTTATATCCATACCACTCACTAAACCTGTCCCTCAATGTGAACACAATCTTCAAAGACCAACATCAACATCTTCACTGAGTAGGCTACCTCCAATTTCTCACCCTTCTCAAGATCATCATCAACCTATCATCACTTTAGAAGTACTTCAACCATAGTCCAGTCCCCTTCATAACAGTGAATTCAATACTATGTCTATCTCTCATAGTGAGTTGAATGAAGTAAGAGGGGGAATCATTCCTACCAACATTCGTCATATGGTTACTCGTGCCAAGGATGGAATATTTAAACCAAAAACATACTTCAAAATAGTGACAGTGTTAGCAAAACTATGGTTCCCACAATAATTGAAGAAGCCTTGTCCAAACTTGCGTGTAAGGTAGCAATGTAAGAAGAATACCAAGCTCTCGTGAGAAACCAGACATGGTGGTTGGTACCCAAACAGAGTAACAAGAAAATTGTCACATGTAAATGGATTTTTAAAGTAAAATGAACTCAAATGGAATTGTATTGAGATATAAGGCTAGACTTGTGGCGAAAGAGTTTCGCCAAATTGCAGAAGTAAATTATTTTGAAACCTTCAGTCCTATAGTAAAATTTAGCATGGTAAGTTTTTTCTCAATCTTACTATGACAATGCATTAGAGACTTAGACAAATCGACATTAACAATGCCTTTTTAAATGGCAATCTCGAGGAAGAAGTATTCATAGAACGACGCGATAGTTTTTAAGATGAATTATTTCCAAATCATGTTTGTCATTTGCACAAAGTCATACATGGCTTGAAGCCAGCACCAGGTGCTTCGTTCCAAAAACTCAAGGAAGCCTTGTAGGAATGGAAGTTTGTTAATTCAAAATGTGATATATCTATGTTCTACTATCATGAAGAAAATGACATTGTCATTCTTCTCATCTATGTTGATCACATCGTTGTCATAGGAAATAATACCATTCTCATTGAGCAGATTATTTCAAGATTAAAGTCAAGGTTTGCACTCAAAGACCTTGGTAGACTTTCCTATTTTCTAGGTATATCAAAGTTGATAGTATAGAAGGTATTCTGCATCTCTCACAAACGAGGTATAATCTGGACATCTTAAGGCAGACACACATGCTCAACTTTAAACCGTGCCCCACACCAAAGATCACAGGTCACAAGTTTATGAAAGAAGGAGGAAAACTAATGCAAAACTCAACCATTTACAGAAGAGTCATTGGTAGTCTCGAATATGCGACAATAACACATCCAGATACTACATATGTTGTAAATAAGTTGAGTCAGTTCATGCAATCACCTTCAGGAGACCATTGGTAGGGAGTAAAACGTATCCTATGATATTTAAAAGGAACATATGAATTGGGATTATGTTACACGAATGAAAAGGTGTCAAGATTGCATAGATTTATAGATGCTAATTGGGCCACTGATCTAAATGATTGCAAGTCTACAGACGGCTATCTAATCATGTTCAATAACAATCCAGTTGCTTGGAGCTCTAATAAGCAGCAAGGTATATCACGATCCAGTACTAAAAAGTGAATATTGAACACTTGCCCAAGGATGTGCAGAATGATACGGTTTAGATCACTCGTGAAGGAATTAAAAATCAGTATGCATGATATGGTCATCTATGGTGTGATAACAAGAGTGTTGTATCTCTCTCCCATAATCCAATCTTGCATAATAAATCTAACATATTGAAGTTGATGTTCACTTCATCCATGATATGGTCATCAATGGAGAAATTTATGTTGAATATATACCTTCATGTGAATAACCAACAGATGTGTTTACTATGGATATCTTTTCTTAACAATTCAATAGAGTTAGCTAGATATGAAATAGAGAATAAGGTTCTAGTGTTAGTGGCCGGGCAAATAAGAGTTAGGATTTTAGTGAGAGTAATTATGGAAAGAAAAAGATTAATTCTTTGTTTGATGGGATTGGGGTCTTTAATATTTTAAAATTAAAATAATGTCATTTGTGGTAAATAAGGATATGAATGAAAAAAAAAGGATATGTAGGTGATTTTGCGTATCTATGGTATTTTGGTCTATAATCTTATTGAAATATCTTATTATGATAAGATAATTAAATAATAATAAAGATCTTTTTACTTAATTAAGAGATTTAGGTATAGATTAAGTTAGAATGAAACTCTTTACATAACATTTCACATTATCAATATTAATAATAAAATTAACAATAGACTGATTTATAATTAACTAAAAATTTAAATATTTAATTTAAATATTTTTAATTAATATTATAATATTTTCATCTTCAAAGTATAATTATCTTATATTAAAAGATAAATGACATAAGCCTAATCTATATTTTAGGAAATTTTAGAAAAATCTTTTGATCTTTACAATTCTCCATAAAACTCGATCTAGTTTTCATTTTTTAAGAAAAAAACCCTTCTTTAGACTTCAAATAAAAATAATGACAAAATACATATAGTATAAATATTAGATGTGGAATAATTAAATAATATTTATATCACAATTCAACACAACTTTTAAACTCGAATTAAAGTAGTTAGCTCCGACACAAATAAATAACTTATTATAATTATGTTTAATTATTAATTTAAATTAAATTTAATTCATCCGAGTCAGATTTAAAAGCTGAGTTATGTTATGATGCTATCAGCATTTGATAAGCCTATATTTGACTTTCATATTACATGTACTTTATCATTATTTTTATTTGAAGTCCAGTTTATTTCAAAATTTAACTAGAATGAATTCGTTCAAGAGTTTTAAAGATTGAAGTTTTTTCGAACTGTAGGAAGTATATGTTTTTTTACCTTATTTAAAATTATACATTATTTCTTAAGTTTTTAAATATAAATAAGATGTGTTGTTATCATATAAAAAATTAACTATTCCATTGGTACTAAAATTAATTAAAAAAATTTTAAATGAATTATTAAAAATGAAATATTTATTTCAGATTTTATAAGAATTTTTATCTAAACCGAATTATTTGTCATTTTGTTTCATTTCTATTTTTTGTTATAGTTTTTCTATTTTTAAATAAAAACAAAAGTTTGTTTAGTTATTAATGTAAAGTTACTTATTTTATATTAATAGTGATAATCGAATAACAGATAAATTTTAAATTATTAATTATTAATTTTAATATCTTTTGTAATATTTATTAATAAAAATTTATTAATAAAAATTATTTAATAGTCTCTCTTATCTCTTTTAAGCAAAATATTTATAAAATAATTACTAAATTTAAAATATTTAAAAATTAAAATCTATATTAATTATAAATCTTATTATTATTTAATATTAAATAATTAAATAGTATATATTTAATTGATAATGAGTTAAAACCAAAATTTTAATATTAAAAGTTAAAAGATTTTATCAAATTTAAAAAAGAAATCATAAAATTAAAAAAAAACCAAAAGAATTGTTTTTATTTTATTTTGATTTTGCTTTCAAACTCAATAAAAACAAAACGTTTTTGTTTCATTTTTATTTTTACTTTTAGTTTTATTTTCTTCTTTTTTTCAAAAATTTCCAGAACGATTTTTTATTTATTTATATTTTTTCATAATCTAATTTACTATTAATTAAATATATATTTTTAATTATTTAATATATTAATTTTTGTAAAAATTATGAATAATTTAATATAATATGAAATATTTAATTAATTAAAATTAATTATTAATAAGAACTATAAATAATTTAATTTTATGTATTAATTTGATTTAATTTTTTAATTAAATTCAATAAATAATAAATATAAGTAAACTTAAACTATCTTTTAAAATATAATTTTCAAATAAAATTTGATTTAATAATTAAAATATTTAATACAAATATTAATTTATAAATTAAATTTTAATTTTTATATTATTTATTTTAATAAAATAAAAATAAGTTTGTTAATAAAAATTCTATAAGAAATTAAAATAATATATTTAATTAAAAATAATTTATATTATTATGAGTGATAAAAATATAAGGGTTAATTATAAAAAAAGCTCAAACTTTTGTCAAATTTTCACTTATAACCCCAACTTTAAAAAGTAACAATAAAATATTCAAACTTTTAATATTTTTCAATTTTAGCCTGACATTAATGTTTCTGTTAAGTTTGATGACGTAATTTGTCACGTGTTTCAGAAACTTTAACTATTAATACATATAAGCCAAACTTAACACAACAAATGAAGATTAATAAAACGATGTCGTTTAATCACATAATTAAAATGACATTATTATTTTAAAATGACCTAAATCAAATTACGCAACCTTAATGAAATTACGCTTTGATTTCAGTTTTTTCCTTCGTTTTTAGTTTATTTTCTTGACACCCTCATCCTTTGATTTTTATATTACGTAGCTTCAATATCTTCACACTAAAGGCATTAGGAAAATGAATTAAAAACAAATAGCTTATTAATATAGTACGTTGTAATTCAAGAGTAGTTTGAAGCATTAGAAGAAAAACATAAAATAAAAGGCTAAGGACATTAGGAAAATAACGGATAATGTCGGGATCGAATTGAAAAAATTTGAAAGTTTGAATATTTTATTGTCACTTTTTTTAAAGTTTGGGTTAGAATTAAAAAAAATTGAAAATTTTAGCATTTTATTGCTACTTTTTAAAGTTCATGCTATAATTTAAAATTTTGAGAAAATTTTGATCTCTTTTTGGTAATTAACCCATAATATAATTACATTGATATTAAAAATTAAACAAAGTTTTATTTTTATTTAAAAGAAAAACAAAAATTAAAAATTGAAACTAAAAATTACGGAAAAAATATAAGTTGAATAAAGGAGTCCAGATCATATGTTCCTGTTACTACGTGGTTATCTTATTTTGTGCTTATCCTATTCTACGAATACCTATCCATCCAATTTCTATAAACCCTATTTATTAAACAGATAAATGGTTATAAATCTGTTATATTAATAAAGCGGCCCCGAATTTTCCAAATTTTTGGGCTGCATTCGATAGTATATGCACTATGCAGTATGCTAGCTCCGTGCCCATGTATTTAGAGTCGGGTCGGTCTATGAGACCGGTCGGGTGGCCCATTATGCGATTCAGTTAACGTAGCTTAAATCTCTTGACATCAGATCACAAAGCAAAGCAGAAAGATCAATGGCAAGTGAAACTGAGCCTGCGAAGCTACTGTTACCGTATTTGCAAAGAGCCGATGAGCTTCAGAAGCACGAACCTCTCGTTGCTTATTATTGTAATTCTCTATCTCTCTTTCCGATTTACCAGATCGGTTTCTTTTATTCTCCTTATTACTATTGTTTTCGGTTCCGTTTCTAATGGGGTTTGTTTTACCTAGGTCGATTATACGCGATGGAGAAAGGGTTGAGGATTCCACAGAATGAGAGAACCAAGACCACCAACTCCCTTCTTGTTTCCCTCATGAATCAGCTTGAAAAGGTTGCTTTTTTTTCCATCATGATTTCTATCTTATTCTGTCTTTGCTTTTCTCTTGATGCGTTTTATCATACTGTAGGTGGAGTGAGTTAATTGATGGTAATTTCGATTTTGGGGTTAAAGATGAGAATTGTCCCTGGAAACTAGCTAGAGGTTTTCAATCTTAAAGAGCCAATACCTTTCGACAAAAATTTCTTTTTTTACTAAAAGGTTCTGACTGCTAGTGCTGAGTTTTCAGCTGTTCAACCATTCATGTTACTTGTTTGCTTAGTCTTTGGTTGCAGCTTAACTGTGCTTTGTGTTTTTTTGTTACCCTTAATGCCTGAGCTTGGTTTCCAGAGCTTGCTCCATTCTCCAACTTATTTCATTATTGGAAATGTGCTCATTTTTTTTCTTGCTATTTATCTTTAGTAATAGGCATTCAACCATATCTCTTTAACTATTTTATTACTGTTTTGCGAGTTTCTTCCATGTTGTACTGCACATGTTTGAAGGAGATTATATCAGAGGTGAAATGTTTCTTGGCTACCATTAAGTTAGATCATATGGTCTTTTAACCTATTATCTTTTGAATGAATACGGGGGGTCCTTTTATATCCATATAGGGTTGAACTAGATGTAGTTTTTAAACATTGTGCAGTTCTCTTGTTGTTAAAAAGTATAATTGAAACCATGAACTGAATGTAGAGATATTCAGTGGAGAATAGATCCTAATATACTATTTCCTAAATCGACAAGTATGTTGGTTATTAGTCTAAATTGGCAGGTGTAAAAAAAAGTTTTTAGTTTCTTTCTAGTGTTAGAGAAGCAGCTAATAGTACTTTTTCTCTTTTAATTAGAGATTGTTCTTTTCTTAAGGATAAGAAGTCGCTAAAGTTGGGGCCTGAAGACAATCTTTATCTAGAAGGATTTGCCCTGAATGTCTTTGGGAAGGCAGACAAACAAGATCGAGCTGGACGAGCTGATTTGTATGATGATTCCTTTTCTTTTAGTTTGAGCATGTCCTCACTGAGAAATCAATGCTTATAACTGAAAACTTACCTAGTGCTGTATCTTACATGCTAAATACCTTAACATCCACACATGTAGCTGTGTTGTATTCATGGAAATTCTTTTATTCCATTACAGCAGTTTCTTTGTTTCTTGATTTACGGTTTGACCAGTTTTCTCATTGTTAACTGCTTTCAGGCCCTAGTCCATTGATTATATTTACTTAATCATAGAGCCATGCATGTCTTTTTCATGGCACATTAGCATTACATGTTAACAAAATGACTTGTGCAAGTTGGTCTCTAGCAAATAGGGCTCATGTTAATGGGCACCTGCACCAAGTTAAAATGGGGACATCTTTTAAGGCTACACATAGATAACTTTAATGAATTAGAATCAACTGATTAGCATAACAACTTTGATGAGTATTCCCCATAATAGATAAGGTTTTGAATTCATAAGGCTCGTGGAAAATGATTACATCCTTTTCATCTCTAGTTTGGAGGAATATCATTATGTTGTTTTCAATTTTGTACTTCTAGAACACATCTATAATATATAAGTAATCAATTTTGGGACCGCAAGTGATAAATTTAAGTTTAGGATAAAAAGTGGAAAGTATTAAAGAACTTGTCGTGAAGCATTTTGTATTACTTTTTTTTTCCCATGGAAATGTCTAAGATAATATTTCCCATTTTCATTATCATTTGTCTTTCACTTGAGGCCTTGTGAATATTCAATATTTGAATATCACCTTGAAGCAAAATGGGCATTGTTATGGAATAAGAGTTTGAAACTGAGTGGACAGTTGGCTAGAAACTTGAGTTATGTGGAAATTTTTATTTCCTATTATAAGTGGGTCTTTTGCCTTGTTACAGGAATACGGCAAAAACATTTTATGCAGCAAGCATCTTCTTCGAGATAATAAACCAGTTTGGTGTGCTTCAGCCTGATGTGAGTTTTTGACAATGAACAACTCAATTTACTCTTCAAATTACCAGTTTTACTTTAACCACAATTGAATTGTATTTTGGATTATACTTGTACTCAATATACCAAACTTGCAGCTTGAGCAGAAACAGAAGTATGCACTCTGGAAAGCAGCCGATATAAGAAAAGCTGTAAAAGAAGGAAGAAAGCCAAACCCTGGCCCTCCTGCTGATGATGAAGATTTTTCCAATACGTCAGTCACACGTAGTGATGGATATGTATGTTTTGCATTTTGATGAATTTTCTGAATAACTCATGAATCTTTCCTGGAAATTGTTCTAATTATAGAATTTTCAAAAGAAGGCAATTCTTTTTGGCGGTTGGTGAGGCTAAGTTTTCAGGGTCAAGAGAATAATATTTGCTGCGTACTCTTTTGAAAAAATTAGTCGTAGACTCGAAGGGATCATTTTCTTTTAAGTTCACTGATTTCAGTTTATTTTTCTGATAAATGAATTACGTTTGTGATTTTAGTTTATCTGCACGTGCACTAGAATAAATGCATATAGATATATGTTTAGTCTTCTGTGCTTAATGATTTTGCCTTGGATCTTGTACATCAATCTAGTCAGAAATCAGTCTACTAATATGTTGTATACTAAGACTCTTTTGGAAATCACTCTGCAGGATCCAGCACGAAGTGAAGTAGCTGTGACCAGTCCTCAAGTAGAACCTGATCCTTCAACTCAGTTCCATGATCAGTATCCTACAAAGGATTCACTGTCACATGAACCACTTGAGAATGTTAATAACCAGTACTCTGAGCACATTCCACCATCACAGCAGTTCCATGACTCGGTTAACCACCAACATTCCACTAAAATCCTCCCATCTCCTTCTTACCCTGGTGCTGGTTATCCATCCCATGATTTGCATCCACCTCCTCCAGCTAGCGGACAAGACACTTCTTTATATCCCCAACAATTCCACCATCAGTCCTACTCACAAGAACCTCAGAATCTTCACCATAGTTATCAATCCCACGATACTTCTTACTCTTATCCAAACTTTCAGTCCTATCCAAGTTTTACCGAGAGCAGCTTGCCATCAGCAGCTACACATTATCCTTCTTACTATCAGGGCTCTGATTCTTCCTACATTCCCCATTCAGCTCCAACCATGACAAGCTACACATCCACAGCCCAGTACACTCCAAACAGCGGGAATGGGCATACTGCAGATCCTGCAGCATCAACTGTCCAATACACTCCAAACAGCAGAAATGGGAGTGCTGCAGAACCTGCCCCATCCGGTTCCGCCCAAACATACCAATATGACAGTAATTACCAGCCAACACCTGAGAAAGTTGCCGAGGCCCAGAAGGCTGCAAGATTTGCAGTTGGAGCCTTGGCATTTGATGACGTTTCAGTTGCAGTGGACTACTTGAGAAAATCACTGGAGTTGCTGACAATTCCATCGGCTGGGAAGTGAGTTCTGATTTTGACGTCATAAAAATGGGGATGCTCCTTCTTTTCCCCCAAAAGAAAGGTTCCATTTGTGAATGTGATTTAGAAATGTGTTTCAAGCAATGTTGACATTATGAAGTAAATGAAAGTTATCAACAGTTTGGGGGCAAAATGTTTTAATGTATTTTCTCTGTTTATAGGCTGAGTGATGAATTTATAGTAGGCTTGATCATTTTCTCATTTCATGTTTGTATTTTCGGAACGAGACTTCAGCACATCAGTATAAGAATATTAACCCAAGCAAGATGGAGTTTGTGATTTCTGAAATAATACGATCCCATTGTTGTGGAGAATAAAACTCTTACGGACAACGTTTTGCAAACGTCAAGGCACCAATGTTATAAATATCGTATCGAATTTAGTATCGGATTGAGTTCTAGTACGATATTGTACCAGTATTTGTTAATATCGGATGTCATTTCGGGTAATTTTTTAAATTTATAAAATAGTCTCTAAATTTTTTTAAAAATTACAAAATAGTTCATTGTCATATTATATAATTGTACAGTTTTAGTTTATATATATCTTTATTATATTCTAATTATTTCTATATATAATAATTATCTATATATAATAT
>JANIJH010000225.1:76085543-76102547 GCA_024520975.1 Erythroxylum areolatum | reverse complement strand
CAGAAACTTTACCTTTAAATTATAATCAGAACTCAGAAGATAGAACCGTGAATTTTTTTGCTGCTAATTTTTGAGTTGGAGCACCTTAAATACATATATTGATGAAAATAAAAAAATTAGAATGTAAGAATATAACCCAAATGATTCAAAACTATTTATAATCAAAAAGTTAACGTTAACTTCGAAGTTAACGTTATTAAATGCTAATAACGTTATTACTTTCAAAGCTTAAGATTTGGATGAAAAGATCTGCAACTTAAATGCTAAAAACGTTGTAACTTTAACTTTCGTTGCTCCCAATATTTTCTCCAGCAGTCAAGGCCCCTTCCCCATTAAATACCCTCTTAAATACTTCTCCACGACTCCACCAGACAACTCACAACACCCATTAGCATCAGAGGGCCCCTTTAGATGGTGGGCCCTGGGCCGGTGCCCTGGCTGCCCCTGCCCAGGGCCGGCTCTGGATATATCAGACAGGCCAACGATGAGAAAGAGTTCACTAGCTGCTCCTTCCTTTGCTCACAACCACATATAATCATTTGTTACATGTCTTCTCAGGCCAAATTCACAAATTCACTATAGGCTAGAAGGTCGCGGGTCAATTTTAGTCCAGGGAAAAGATCCTATCCTTTTTCCATTTATACATCATCTATCTCCTAGCTTACTAGTTGTTCTCTCGCATTCCTTATGATTATTTCCATTAGAACTTCAATCGAATGTTCTTTGTGTTGGAATTTCCACCGGTTTCTTTCTTTCCATAATTCCTGAGTGGTTATGGCAAGAATCAACGCCTTCTGCTTCCAAAGTGAGGTGTTAGCTTGAGCTTGAGTGAGGATAGCAACTATCTCAATTAGGGAATTTGATAGTTCAGTCCAACATAAGTGTTCTTTGATTTGCCTAGAGTTGTACCAATTCCATTGCACCTTACAGGATGACTACTGCTGAGTTACATAAGTTAAAAAGGTAGTTAGAGGAGTTGTAAGAAAAGGACTTTGTTAGACCGAATACATCACCCTGGGAAGCTCTAGTATTATTTGTGAAGAAAAAGGATGGTAGTATGAGACTTTGCATAGATTATCATCAGCTAAATAGGGTGACTATGAAGAACAAGTACTCATTGTCGAGGGTAGATGATCTTTTAGATCAGCTGAGGGGAGCTGTCATATTGTCCATGGTTCACTTGAGATCGTGATATTGGCAATTGAGGATAACTGAGTCAAATATTCCTAAGACCACTTTTCGTACTCGATATGACCATTATGAGTTTCTAATGATGTTTTTCACGTTGACTGATACACCAACCACATTCATGGCATTGATGAAAAAAACTTTTTAGGACTATTCGAATCGTTTTGTGATAGTGGTCATTGATGATATATTGGTATATTCGAGGAGTAAAAAGGGGCGTGAGCAACATTTGAAAATTGTATTGCAGATTCTAAAGGAGAGACAATTGTATGCTAAGTTGAGTAAGTATGAGTTCTAGATGGAGCGGGTAGTTTTCTTTGGACATATGGTGTCCCAAGAAGGAATGATGCCTGATGTTACTAAGGTAAAGGTAATTATAAAGTGGGAGCTACCTAGAAATACATCAAAGGTAAGAGGTTTTTTTAGACTTGCTAGGTATCATTAGAGATTTGTAGAAGGATTTTTCGATGATAACTAGCCCGTTGACCAAGCTGTTGAAGAAAAGAGTTCAATTTGAGTGGATTAATTACTGTAAGGAGACTTTTGAGGAGTTTAAGCAAAGATTGACTTCTAGCCCACTTTGGGCGCTACCATCTAGTGGTGGATGATTGAGGTATATACTAATGCCTCGAGAGTAGGGTTAGGGTATGTATTGATGCAATATGAAAAAGTGATAACTTATGCCTCTCGTTAGTTAAGATTGCATAAGTTGAATTATCCCATCCATGATTTAGAATTAGCGATGATTGTGCATGTTCTTAAGATTTGGAGACATTATTTGTATGGGAAACATTTTGAATCCTTACAATTCACAGAAGTCTTTAGTATATCTTAACTCAGAGGTAATTAAACTAAAGGCAAATAAGATGGATTGAGCTACTGAAGTATTATACTTGTACTATAAATTACCACTCGAGGAAGGCTAATTCAGTGGTTGATGTTTTGAGTAGGAAAAGTTCAAGCATGATGGCTAGCTTGAGTGAACGTAGTATGATATCATTGATCGGGTTGAGAGCATTGGATATGAGAGAGTGTGTGCAACAGAGTAGTGGGACTAACTTTTCATTAAGAGTAGATGGAGCGTTGGAAATTAGGAGGTGAGTTTGGTGCTAGATGCAAATGGACTATGAGAGGAGATTTTGAAGAAAGTTCATAGTGCACCATATGTTGTACATCTTGATACTACAAAAATGTATCAGAACTTAAGACCTTATTACTAGTAGCCAACAATAAGGAAAGATATACCAGAGTTTGTGTCAAGGTGTTTGACCTCTTAGTAGGTCAAGTGGAGCATTAGGCACTAATAGAGAAATTAAGACCTTTAGTCATTTTGTCATGGAAGTGGGAGAAAATTACGATAGATTTCACAGCAGCGTTATCAAGGACCAAACCTAAGACCTTATTACAAGGCAAAGTTTGATAATAGGGTGAGTTGCTCTTAGGTCTCCAATAATCTCTAGCTCATATTTATGTTGCCAGTTAATCAAATTAAGAGATATGTTATTAGTTTGTGTAGAGTGGGATATGGTTAGTATCTATTACAATTGTAGTAATGACTATTCTTAGCAACAAATATGTATTGAAGTAAATTGTAAAACATAAATAAGTAATATATCAATCTTCATTTCTAAAATTTATTCTCTCTCCTCTAGAATTTTCTTCTTTTTCCTTAAGATTATCCTTTTCAAGTTTCAATACAGATGAAAGTTTAAAAATGAGGGACTTTGGGTAAACATGGTGAATGGGATAAGAGGACAAGAATTGTGTAGATTGGAGGAATCATTTAGAAACCAAATCGAGGAGTTAAAGAAATACAAGAAGATCACTTGAAACATGAAAAGGATATTTTAGAGTTGAAGAGAAATTTTAGCAATATTTTTATCAATCTTTATTTTATTGCTTTTTTAGGAGCTTTGATTGTTTATGAACCAAAATAATTCATCTGAATTTATTGAAAAAGGTTTAAAATTTGAGAAACAACTCTTTAGGATTTTAGAACAAGACTTAGACAGAGGGCGAGAATTTGAAGATGAACAACCAATAATTATAATGGAATCGTAGAGGACTATGTCCAAATATGCGATACCATTGTTAACTAGAATTGAGTCCAGTATCATCAAGTTAGAAGTTATAATCAATAACTTTGAGATCAAGCCAAATATCATTCAAACGGTGGAATAGTTTGTTCAATTTGAGGGGTTGCAAGATAAGGAATTGAATGCTCATATAACAAAATTTTTGAAGAGCTGCGCTAATGATGTAAAGCTCATAAAAGGAAAACAAAGAGCCCAATTATAACAACTATCCTAACTCATAAAATAATTAAACAAAGGTGCATAAATAGAAGCCAGTAGCTGGGAAATTAAACACCTGATAAAAAACAAGTTATCTTCTTCATCTTCCGCCCTAATTTTTCAGCTGGTAAGTGCTTAAATACATCATCATTCCCTACATGAGAAATTTTTCTCATGTATTCCTTCATTTAATTTGTTTTGTAGCAAATTGTGAGGAAATTGTAGAGGTTAACAATTCCAAAATCCTTTAGAAAGTTTACATAGGTTAAAAAAATTTCCAGCAACAATCAAGTGCCTTTTATTGTGAGTTTTAGTCATCCTACACTAATTTATAGTTAGATTGTATGTTTTCACTGTTAGGAAAATAAATTGAAGTCATGGAAAAAAATTAAAAATGGTGAAGAGGCTGTTGGAAAATGAAAAAAAAAGATACGAGAAAAGGACAAGGTGAATAAAAAGACAATTTTATTTAAGTTGTATTAAGGGTAAAATAAGAAATGTGAAAATTTAAGGGTAAAATTACAATTTAATTCCAAGAATGTTATTTTTGTATTAATAGAAATAAATAAGGGTAAAATAAGACTTATAATAGTTAAAGGTATTTTAATAATTATGGTGAGTATGTTAACTAAAGACATTTTTGTAATTAAAAATAAAATAGAAAAGGGAATAATGTTAGATTATTAACTATAACTGAGTTGAAATTTTTTCTTAAATTACTCTAATAGAATTTTGTAATGTTTAGGTCTGAAGGTCAGACTAAGGAACCAATTGGACTTATCAATTAGTTGAATCTGAAATTCAGGTAAGGGTAACCTTATTGTACTCCTAGAATAGTATACGATTCTTGAAACTTTAAATGAATAACAAAATTATTTTATGGCGAATCATATTTTGAATTAGTCATTAATTACATTAATGGTTAATAGTTACAATATATGGATTGTGTTTATTTACTTGACAAATAATTAACAAAGTATTAGGTATATCGCTCCTTAATTTGGCAAAAAATATGTTAATTAAATAGAGGCTGGTTTATAATAGGTTGTGAATAAATGGTGTAAATTGTAAATATGTGGCTTACCTAGGATATGTTACATTTGATGGTTATAGATTGATAGGTTGGTTAAATATGAGTGAGCGATGGCTAGGTATGTGTACATGGAGTAGGTATTAGGGCATTCTGAGTCATAAGAATGTCCTGTACTGATAGTTAAGTACTTGAATAGTATCGAAATATCCTAGGTCTTGAGGATAATCCTGTGCTAATGACTAGATATTAGAGTGGTATTGGGGTACCAAATTAGTTTGAGAAATTAAAGTACTTTATGTTGATATTTATACATCTAATTGCGTTTCCATTTAGTAAAAGATTATGATGAGTGACAGACCATTGAATGCAAGCCTACTAGGTTAAGAAGGGCCTAGACAATTCAGTTAATTATGGGATAAAGCATAAATGACAGTAATAAAATAATATTAGTGTTAATCAATGCTTTGATGAAATTTTAGATGTTTGTTAATTATCCATATAGGCTGAGTAATGTTCTATATTTTAGTATTATATGTATATTTTAACCACTTAACTAATTCCTATATTTCTGTATATATATATTGAGTTATTTGTTTTTAAGGGTACAACCAATTACCCTTACTAAGCATGCATCCCACTCTTTGCCATTATTTGTTAGGAGATAAAGAGATTGCCGATAACCTCAGTGCACATGATTGATAGAGTGGAGTTTAGGTGGAGCCAACAGATTAAATTCAGTAAATTTATTTTGTTGTATATACTTTTGAATGTGATAGTCATTTGCAAACAGTCTATCTACTAGTTAGGGGTAAAGTTACATACTACAGGACCTCTCTAAACCTTGTGTCCTAGCAAGATTTATACTGTGTTGTTGATGTTGTTGTATTTTTTAATGTGCTAGTTCGGTTTAGTCATGGTTGTATAGATAAATTTTATGAATGATGTATATGTTTTTTTGTTCATAACTACTGATGATTTTGGTAATTAATGTTATGCTTTAGGAACAATTTAGATAAATGTGGATTAAAGTATGTAGAGTGTCACAAATGATGCAATCAAATTGAGCCTAATTTCCTTTTTATTGAGGAACTAGGTTAAGAAGTGGTTGAATTCTCTTCCTAAGGGATATATCACTATATAGGACTAGATGATTGAAATATGTTGAATAAAGTATTTCCCACCATTTAAAACTTTTAAGATGAGGAATGATATCTCTTCCTATATTCAGATTAAGTCAGAAACACTATATGATATATGAGAGAGGTTTAAGGACTTATTGAGGAGATGCCTACATCAAAGACTTTCTTTATGGTTACAAGTTCAGATATTTTATAATGGTTTAGATCCATCAACTAGGCAACCGATAGATGCAATAGCTAGAGGTACTTTAAATAGTAAGATGCCTGAGATAGCCCAAAAGTTGATTGAGAAGATTACGAATAGTTGGCATTCCATTTGAACAAAGCCTAGTAAGCTAATTAGTATTTATGATATTGATGCAATTATAGCTTATACAGTTCAAGTTGAAGCTCTCAGTAAAAAGATTTATGGATTATTAGTTCTAGAACAACTAGCTTAGGTGACGAAGTGTGATTTAGGTGGGGGATGACACTCAGACCAAGAATGTTAAGATTGTGGTATAACCAACTGAACATGTTGACTAAATGGTTAATGCACCTTGTCCTTAGAATAATCTATATAGCAACACATATAATCCAATTTATAGGAACCACCCAAATTTTTCTTAAGGAAAACTGGGATAATAGAGGCAAAACCCTCCACTAGGATTTCAGCAGCACTATCCACTTCAAAAGAAAAGGCCTAGTCTAAAAGATCTTATGAAAAATTTTATTTAGACAATTGAAGCTCGCTTGTAGGTTAATGAAATCTCATTGAGAAACTAAGACACGTCTATCCATAACCTAGAGAAATAAATTGGACAACTTACCAAGTTGGTTTCTAAGAGGTCATAAAGACGCTTGCATAATAATACTAAAAGAAATTCTAAGGAGCATGGATGAGTAGCTTGTTAAGTTTATTGAAATTTAAAAAAAAACTCTATAATAACTTACCTTTTGTTATGACTCTTCCACAGATGCCCAAGTATGTTAAATTTTTGAAGGATTTGCTCCCAAACAAAAGGAAGATAGAGGAGTTATCTACTGTAACATTAAGTAAGGAGTGTTATGCCATTTTTGCAAAACAAGTTGCCCAAAAAACTTAAGGATCTAGAAAATTCTACTATTCCTTATTAATTAATAGTTTGTTAAATGAGAAAATTTTGCTAATTTAGGGGAAAAATATTAATTTGATGCCACATAAATTATTTAAAAAAATTAGGGTTGAGAGAGACTAAACCAGCTAGAATGAGTATTCAATTAGACGATAGGCCAATTAAATACCCTAAAGGCATTATTGAAGATGTGTTACTTAAGGTATCCAAGTATATTTTTCTAGTTGATTTTATGATATTAGACATGGATGAGGATATTAAAGCACCTCTAATTTTAGGTTAACTCTTTTTAGTTACTACTAGAGTTATAATTGATGTTAGTGGTGGTAAATTGGTGTTTAAGGTTGGGGACAAAGAGGTAACATTTAAACTATTTGATGTTATGTAACATTCTTTTAAACAAGATAGTGCTTATTATTTTCTTAAAGCTATTGATGTTGCAATTTTAAATTTTGTGTAGGAAATTGTCTATGACGACCAGCTAGAGTTGTGCCTTGTTTAAGGTGAAGAGGAGAAAAAAACTAACCTTATGATGGTTGAGAAAATAGCCTATCTTGAAGCTAACAAATCTATGGTGCAGAAGACAATTTAAGGAGATTGATAGAAGTAAAAAGAAGAGGTTAAAGCCCTCTATTGAAGACCTCCTTATTTTGGAATTAAAGACGTTGCTGGATCATCTTAAATATACATTTTTGGAGAAGGACTCAAAGCTACTAATGTTTATAGCATTAAATTTGAAGGTGAACTAAAAAAAAGTTATTGAAGGTACTTAGAAAGCATAAGAGGGTGATAGCTTCGAACATTTTGGAAAGTAGAGGAAATAGCCCCTCTTTTGTACATATAAGATGTTGAGGGAATATGATTTCAAGTCAATTATGTAACCCAAAATAATTCTTAATCCAAATATAAAGGAAGTAGTCAAGGACAAGGTAATTAGACTTCTTGATGTAAGAGTTATTTATCCTACTTCTGGCATTTCTTAGGTATGCCTTATGCAGATTTTTCTGAATAAAGGAGGGATGATGGTGTTGCCTAATAAAAAGAACAAGTACTAGGAGGATTGCCACTAAGTTGAGAGCATGCATAGATTATATAAAGTTGAATGATACCACTTAAAAAGATCACTTTCCCCTCCCTTTATTAATTGGATACTTGAGCGAATGGTTTGTCAAGCAATTTTCAAATTCCTATAATCCCAAAGGATTAGAAGAAAGCAACATTCACATGCCTATACAGTACATTGCTTGTGTGATGATGTCTTTTAGGTTATGCAACGCACCTATTATGTTTTAAAGGTGTACGATGGACATTTTTGATGATTTAGTAAAGGGCATCATGAAGGTATTTATAGATGACTTTTTTATTTTTGGTGAATACTTTGATTTGAGCTTTCGTAATTTAAAAAGAGTAACATTATAAGAAGATTAATCTATTTTTGAACTAAGTATGGGACAGGAGAACATAGTTCTAGGTTATAAGATCTCATATAAGGAAAAAGGTAGATATAGAAAAAATTGAAACTATTGAAAAATCACTACATATTAAGAGTTTTTTATAACAAGCAAGTTTTAAGAAAGGTTCATCATGGACTTTTCTAAAATTTCTAGCCTTTTACTTAAGAAAAATGTGCCTTTTGTATTAACTTAAAAATGTTTGATGTATTCATTATTCTTATGGAGAAATTAATTAGTGCCCTAATTCTGGTTACTCCATATTGGAATATTCTTTTTGAACTAATGTGTGATGTGAGTGATTATACAGTATGTACAGTTCTTAGATGAGGAAGAACAAGCATTTTAGTCATTTATTAAGCTAAGAAGACTTTAAAGGATGCTCAAGAGAATTACATAACTATAGAAAAAGAATCGCTATCAGTGAATTTTATGTTGATAAATTTATTCGTGTATAAAGTTATTGTTTATATAGACCATTCTGCATTACAACATTTGTTGAATAAATTGGATGCTAAATCAACACTAATTAGATGGATTTTGTTGTTACATGAATTCAAGTTAAAGATCATAGATATAAAAAAAAAAGGCTAAAAATTTGGAACCTAATTTTGTGGTAGCTCGAAAAAGAGGACATCAGTGATGCATTTCTAGAAGAACACCTTTATAATCTTGAAGAGGTACACCTTAAATTATACGGTTTGCTGACTTTGCTAATTATTTTTCTACTAGGATTCTTCCTAAGGGGCTTTCTCATCATAAAAGAAGAATTCATTCTTGATTTGAAGAATTAACTTTAAGAGGACCCATATTTGAGATTTGTTCAAACCAGATTATTATGATCCCCATTTGGAAGGATTGAAGATTTTAGGGCATTGCCATTCTGTTCCAACTAGAGGGCACTACCATGCAAATAAGACAACTTAGAATGTTTTTGAGTTAGGTTTTTATTTGCCTATACTACTTAAAGAACTCTTTTACATGAATGACACTTCTATGCTAATGAATGACACTTCTATGCTAACTCCTCTTTGGTGTTATCTGGCTAAGCAAGTGATCCAATATATCATTGTTCTACCACTGGTTATTAATTCTTCTTAAGCAATTCTCTTATATCTTGGCTTAGCAAAAAGTAAACTTTTATTACTCGGTTAACTATTGAATCTAAATATCATACTCTTATTGATGCTACATTCGAGTTAATTTAGCTGCGATGGTTATTAACTGATATGAGTACTACACAATCCTCTACCACTATGCTTCATGATGATAATAGAAGTGCTATACATATTTCTCACAATGACGCTTTTTATGAGCATTAAAAAACAGGCTGAAATTGATTGTCAGTTTATATACCATCATGTTACTTAGGTAATATACATGTAATTTTGTCTTCAACCAATTCAACAACTAATATTTTTAACAAAGCACATCTTTTCACTTATTTTCAAGCTTTGTTGAGCAAACTAAATTTAACATCTACTATCCCATCATAAATTTGAAGGGGGTGTTAAACTCACAATGACAAAAAGAGCTTTATGCAAATTTTAATTTGTAATGATTTTAAATGTGTTGCTTAAAACTAGTACAATGCAATGGTTTTTAAAGTATTGTCTTTAATAATATTAAAAAGCAATGATAATAGTAATTTGGTGCCATATATTTAAAAAGGCAACAAAATAAATTTTATCTTAAAATTTTATATATGCAACAATTAAAATTGCTACCATTTTAAGCAACAAATGTTACTATTTCAGATATTATATCCTATATAATATTTTAGGGACAAAAAGAAAAGGACTTATAATTAAGCTCTTACAAATCTGTAAAACCTTAATAATTTTTTTGAAAATTAAATAAATTAATTGAATTGGGGTGAGAACAAAATAACAAATTAAAGCAATCCCTAGGTATAAATGCATACAACATCATTTTAAACAACTCTAAATACTCAAACCACACAAATGGATTGGTGTCCATTTCACACATGTATTCCAATGCATAGTGTTTAATTTTCTCACAATTCCATATTATCACTCAAGTTTTCTCTCGGGGTTTACGTCTTCCTTTGAGTTTGCTTTGGATCATTAGCAGTTCAAGGTGCTTTTACATAGTTGTATCAAGATGTTTTAACGTAATGAGTCTTACATCTCTACAAGTTTATATGAACTCGACCAATTAGCTTCAAGTGTGTGATCCTTTTGTAGAATCTAACACTAATACTATTAGGAAATCGAACCGAGATTCGATATCGACTGTAGCAAAATAATTACAAATTTTTTTTGTATTTTTTGATTTCCTGAAAATCAAGATCTCTTTAATTCTATAAAATGATTAACACATAATTATAATAAAACATGAATCGAAATTTGTACCTTATTTTGAAGTTTAATCCTTATTTTGTTGTATCCTTTGAATCATTTTTAAAACCGATCCATCGTAATCATTGTAGTTGCACGAATGTTGGGCCTCTAATAATATCCACAGAATGAGTTTAAAGAACTCTGTAACTCTTACAAAGAGTGTTAAGCAAGAAGTGTTTGTTCTATTAGAGCTTAAGCCTAGTTATAATATAGATATTTTAGTAATTTAATTGAAATTAAATTCTAATATCAATTAAATTTTAATTACAATTACAAATAATTCTAACTAAATATTAATTATGCTCAAATAAGATCTAATACCTCATATTGATCCTTATTTATTAAATATCTCATATTTAATCATAAAGTTTCTCAAACCTTACAATTACATTCAACTTGATAAAAAATCTTTGTTGTCTTCAACTCATTCTATATGTGAGACCCTTAGGTTTTCAAATATATTAGCAATGATTATAAATTATAATTATAATTCATAATTCATAATTAGAATTAGATAATCTAAAACTCCTTTTAATTTTCTTTAATTCTCCAATTAAACAATTTATAATCATAAATCGAGATTGGTGTCTATCAACGCATCATGACCACGCAAATACTTAAGAATGTCAAAGTAATTTTGACTAACTTTTCAGTGCATGATTTTTCGTATAATTCAATCCCTTCATCATACAATATTTTGATTAGAAATAGAGCATGAAATTTTGATCACACAACTTCCTTCGTATAATTCATGCTACATCTAACGACTGCCAATTGACTGACCCATGATTAAATAGGTCATATGTAGTATCAAAACATAATAATAAGATAACTTTGGTAACCTCAAATCAAAGGATTATTTATATAATCATCACAATAAGAATTTTATAGACATAAAAGTAATGTTCCAAATTGGTTTCTCATATCGGGTATGTTCAATAAAATTGTTCTCTAACAAGCACCAACATGTTTGTTTAAGTATCTCTATAATTTAGCCTATAAGATCGACAACTTCTTTCATAAAAAAAGCATAATATGTGTTAGTCTTTTGTATTCTATTAATATCCAATCTTAATAAAACAATGACTATGAACAATTTAGAGATAATACATAAATGCAATATTAATCTCATAATTATAATCTTATTATAATCTCATTTGTTATGTATAATTATTCTGTATAGTTTATCATATACATCTAAACTTGTACAAGATAAAGAATGTCTTTAAATAATTGTCACTAAACTACAATCAACCGATTGGCTGTAGGACATAAACTAACAAATACTACATTTTTGCATTTTTAATATCATATTTTAGCATGATTAAGCTTCATTTTATATGGTCACTCGAGGAATTGTAATAATAATGGGAAAAGTTGTTTGGGATCTTATTTTGAGCTATCAAGGTTTAAACAACAGTAAAAGATGATAATGGAGGGCTCGTTAACTAATTATCATCTCCAAGTAGTTTAGAGGATTTTAGTTTTCCATATTATGTCGTTACAGATATGTTCAGGGGTCTTCTTTTCTTTTTGAGACAACATCAGAAGCAAAAATAGTTTTCCCCTTTTCGCTTCCTTCTACTTTTTAGCCCGCTACCATGCACTCCCTTACTATTATGGCTTGAAGCTACAATATGTACAAACTTCGTGGACAAATGAAAGAATTGTAGTTACAGGACAGGACAATGGCCTCACAAAGTAGACAACAAGCAACAGCTTCTATTTGATTTATGAAATTTAAATGAACATTTATTAAAGACCATTAGTGTAAGAAATCGTCATTGCAAAAGAGATATATTCTGTAATTAGAAGGTAAATAATGGACTTTAAAGACCGTTAGAGATGCAAGGAAGAGTTACAAGTCTAGAGTGAAGCAAAAATATTTTAAACAATATATAACAGATGCAGAGAGAATGGTCAATCATCCTAACTACATAAGCAAAGAAGTCTTTTACAAGCACATTTCTTATTGGAACCACCCATATGTAAAGATATGACAATTATTATTACCTTTTACAAATTAGATTCGTGACATATATGATATATAGCAAATTGTTGAAACATATATTTGAAATAGAAAACAACAAAACAAACAACTAGTGTTAAGAGTTTTGCAAGTATTTATGGTAAGTTCATAAGTTGTTCAATAAATTATATAATCGATCTAAATTATTTTAAAATTTTAAGTAATAATTGTTTGGATAGGAAAATAAAAGAGAAGATAAAACTTCACTAAAAGCATCTTGCAACCTATAAAAGAAAGTCTAAAAATGTGTATAAGCAAACAAATGAGGCCATAAGAGAAAATTACGAGTAGTGTTTTGTCTTATAATAATGTTTTATATTTTTACTACTTTTATTCATTTTGTTACTTAATCAAGAAAATGTTTTACGATATACTTATAGGAGCGCCATCTTATTTTAACATGATCGATTGCCTTTTGCACTTTTAGCTATGCTTTTTTCTATTATGTAATGTCGTTTTGGTGGTAATGACATCATAAGGGGTTATATTAAATTATAAGAAAGTAGTTCAAATAATCTAATTGTTATTTTAAATTATAACAATCAAAAGATTAGTTCTAATCATCTAATTGTCATCTAAAGTCTCTATGGCTTCTCCATTTATAGTCTTGCTCGTTTTCTCTCTCTCTCTCTAAGGGTGCAAGTTTAGTCATGCCTTCGTGCATGTTTTTGTATTACTAGTTTTGCGCTCTCTATTTCGTTTGTCGCTAGTTGTTTTCTTGGTTCGTCATGGAACCTGAGTTTCAACGGTTGTCTATCCATGAGAAGGAAGACACTAAACTCGTGATTAAGGCTTCGGATATAGAAGGGAGTTGTATCGATTACAACCTGAGTCTGTTAGGACAATTTTTGGGTGAACAGAAAGTAAACTTTGAGGCCATGGAAAGAACCCTTCTCAATCTATGGCATCCCATCAAAGGCTGTTCAATTAAACCTTTCGGGGGGAGGGGCTATATCTGTTTAAGTTCTTTCATGTGGTTGATCTTAGGAAAATGTTGGCCGGAGGACCATGGAGTTTTAATAATTGTATTTTGTTGGTTCATTAGATGAGAGAGGGTGAGAATCTGGAGGAGGTTGAATTTCGATTTGCTGATTTTTGGGTTCGAGTGCATGATCTCCCGCCTGGATTTGCTTCAGAATCTTTAGCGATAAAATTGGGCAACATTATGGGTTCATTTCTGGATTATGATACGGGACACAAGCGAAACTCCATTGTTCAATACATGCGCTTTCGAGCTCACATAAACATAGTTGAACCGCTTATGAGGACCAAGCGAATTCATAAGGAGGGGGTGATTTTTTCGACGTCTCTTTTAGTTATGAAAGGATCCCTCTCATATGCTATCTGTGTGGCATTGTTGGGCATAGTGAGTCTAGTTGTGTTAAACTTACTGAGTTACCGGAGGAGAACATCAAAAGGGAGTGGCTGGAGGAGATCCAATCAGAGATTCGTGATCAGCTTAGATTCCGTCCTAATCTGTGGCGACTCGATCCCGTTTTTCACGCATAGTTTGATAGCAGGTCCACAAATCAAGGGAATCAATATCCAATCATGGCAAAATCAAAGCAAAACAGAGTAATGGATAATTATGGCTCTCATTATAGGAAATTCCACTTTGCGCCAGCTGTCGCCCTTTCTACGCCCGTACACCGTGCTGCTGAACCGGAAACGCCTGGCACTAACTCGGAGTTTGTTGCTGTCCATAAGGGAAAGGAAGATAACGTTATGATCATTGATGAAGTCAAAAAATGTCCCCGTGAATGTGACTACATTGGTACTAATCTTGATGAGCTGAAAGGTGGTAGATACTCAGTTTCTTCGAATGCAACCTCTAGTTCTACTGATTTATCAACAGCCGGTCTCGTTCAGGAGACCCGCCGATCGCCATGAATTGTATTGCTTGAAACTGCCGACGCTTGGGCAACCCGCATGCATTGAATGCTCTGAAAGACATTGTTAAGGTTAATAAGCCTCATTTTCTTTTTCTTAGTGAAACTCTGGTTAGTTCCCGTAGGATGGAGGACTTACGTATTTTATTAAAGTTTGATTGTTGTTTTTCTGTTGATCGGAATGATCGTAGTGGGGGTCTCGCGCTCCTCTAGAATAATACTAGCAATGCTAACATTTTGGGTTACTCGAGTAATCATATCGATATGGAAATTTTTCAATCTAATGACTTTACATGGAGATTCACTGGCTTTTATGGCTTCCCGGAATACCATAGGAAGCGAAGTAACTGGGCACTTCTTAAGGCTTTATCTCGTCGCTATACGTTACCTTGGGTTTGCATGGGAGACTTCAATAATCTTCTCTCTATTAATGACAACCTTGGTGGTCGGGATTACCCTGCTTCGCTCATGGAAGGCTTTCATTCATGTATTACCGATTGTCAGTTAATCAAAGTCCCTCTTGTGGGCTTTGGCTTTACCTGGAAACGGGGGAGGGGTTCGGATTCTCTGATTCTAGAATGTTTGGATAGGGCTTTTGTCACTGCGGATTGGCTTAATTCCTTTCCTTGCAACAAACAGTTTAATTTGGTAAGTCCTTATTCCGATCATAACCTAATAAAACTCTTCACCAGTGCTGTGTTTCTGGTTAAAAGAGCCCATCGGTTTAAGTTTGAGAATACATGGTTGCTTGACAACGGCTTTCTGGAAGTTGTGTCCTGTGCTTGGTCTCAGGATAGGAATATAGGTGTACTGGACAAAATTTCTGCCTGTAGTGCGGCTTTAACTGATTGGCATAACTCTCAGGACCATAACTTTACATATCAGATTGCTATTTTAAAGAAAAGAATCGACGCGGCCTGTCAAGCTAAGGTGGATGATGTGCTTATAGTGAGGCTTAAATCTGAGCTCTCGACACTCCTTGCTCAGGAGGCTATTTACTGGAAACAAAGGTCCAAAATTTTCTGGCTTAAATATGGGGAAGCAAATTGTAGATTTTTTCACGCTCAGGCCTCACGAAGAAAGCGGGTTAATCATATTGAGTTCTTGGAGGATGATCACGGAAATGCTGTGTCAAATATGGATACTATGTGCTTGATTGTTTTGGATTATTTCAATGGTCTTTTCACGGCCCCCTTATCCACGTCGAACACTGCCGAGTTTGATTGTATTTCCCCGGTAGTAACGGCTAACGATAATTCCTCTCTCTTGGCTCCCTTTACTATGGATGAGTTTAAAACGGTCATTTTTGACATGCACCCCGATAAAGCATCTGGCCCTGACGGAATGAACCCAGCTTTTTTCCAGAAATGTTGGGATACGATAGGCGAGGACATTTTTTCTCAAAGTTGCGGGTGGTTAGAGAATGGTGTTTTCCCCGCCTCACTGAACAACACTAAAGATAAACCTAGTAGTATGAAGGACTTAAGGCCTATCGCTCTCTACAATGTGATTTATAAAATCATCTCCAAGGTTCTTGCCAACAGACTCAAGGTCCTTCTTCCTCGAATTATCTCCCCTTTGCAGTCAACGTTTGTCCTAGGAAGACTTATATCCGATAATATTATGGTTGCTTTTGAGATTATTCACTACATGAAGAATAAAGGAAAGGGCTCTAATGGTGATGTAGCGTTTAAGATCGATATCAGCAAGGCATACGACAAAGTCGACTGGGGTTATCTTGAATTTTTCCTGATAAAATTGGGGTTTGATGTTCGGTGGGTTAAGTGGATCATGCTTTGCATTTCTACCGTCCAGTATTCGGTTATGTTTAATGGCCAAACCGTGGGCCCTATTACCCCTCATCGCAGTCTTCGACAGGGAGACCCACTCAATCCCTATCTTTTTATTTTATGTGCTAAAGGATTATCTGCTCTTTTGAGGACGGCTAAGTCTCGAGGGGAGATACATGGCATCACCATTTGCAGAGGAGCACCCAGTGTTTCACATCTGTTCTTTGCTAATGACAGCTTCTTCTTCTTTAAGGCCTCGTCAACGGAGTATCGCAATGTTAAGCGGATTCTCACCACGTATGAGAGAACGTCGGGTCAAGCGATTAATTATCAAAAATTGGGGGTCATGTTTAGCTCAAATATGAAGGAGGAGGTGAAGCAGGATGTGAATTTGATTTTGGGGGTTTCGAATCCAATTGATCATGGTCGATACCTGGGTCTCCCTTCTCTAATTGGGAGAAATAAAAAGCAAATTTTTGTTTTTCTAAAGGATCGGCTTAGCAAACATATTCACAGCTGGAAAAACCATCTGCTTTCCAAGACGGGTGAGGAGATCATCCTCAAGACTATTGCTCAAGCTCTCCCTACGTTTTGTATGAGTGTCTTCCTTCTCCCTAAAGGTATCTGTGAAGATTTACACAATATGACGAATTATTATTGGTGGGGGTCCTCCTCAGGCAGTCGATCTAAAATTCACTGGGCCAAATGGGAACGGCTATGTACTCCGAAGAAGC
>JANIJH010000225.1:76063067-76085443 GCA_024520975.1 Erythroxylum areolatum | reverse complement strand
TAGGGATTTTACTTCCTTTCTTATTTTGTAAGTTCCTGATTTATAGTCAGAACAGTAGTATATATTATACATGTTTTACACGGAATAGATATAGAAAAAGATTATTTTCCTCCTTCTCTCTGGCAGGATGGTTTGTATAGTGTTAAATCGGGGTATAGGATTGCTACTGGACAGTTCTCCTCTATTCCTGCGTATTTGATTGATGGACACTGGAATTCTCTCTAGAATGCTCAGCTTCCCCCGAAAGTTAAGGATTTCCTCTGGAGGGTCTTGCGTGATTTTGTACCTTGTAAGCAGAGACTTTTAGCTAGGGGTGTCTCTCTTAATACTTCTTGCAACAGATGTGGTCGGGCTGAATCTATAAATCATGTTCTGCTTACTTGCCCCTTTGCTCGTCGAGTGTGGACTACTGCAGGTATCACTATACAGGATGAAGACATTAAAAGCTGTATCTTTTCGGTGTTAATTGGTAAGAATTCTGCTTTGGGCCATCGGATTTCTGTGATTTGTTGGAGCCTTTGGTTCCATCGAAATTTGTTGTGTTGGGAGCAGAAGGATACTACTCCGAATGCCATTATATCTTTTGTCGAGGAGTTTCTTGCGAATTGGAAAGCAGCCACCGATGCTTTTGGCCGGATACAATTTAATGGCAACACCCCTGCTTGTGTTCATTTTTGGTATAAGCCTGATATGGGATGGTTGAAATGTAATGTTGATGCTTCGGTCTCGACAGGAGAAAATTGCTCAGGATTTGGGGTTGTTCTCAAGGATGATCATGGTCAATTTGTAAGGGCTCTATCGGGTCACATTCCTGGTTATGTGGATGCTTATCTCGCTAAAGCTATTTCCATCAAAGAAGCTATGGCTTGGCTTAAAGATCAATGTCTGGATCGGATTATCATCGAGTCGGATTGTTTAGGTGCAATTAATCATCTTAATGACTCTTCCAACAATCTGCTAGAGGTTGGTACAGTGTTGGTTGAATGTCTCTCGTTTCAAAACAACTTCCAGTTTTTGTTCTTCCATTGGACTTCTCGGAATGCTAATAAAGCTACTCATACATTAGCAAGGGTGGCTTTACTACATGCAGACCAGTTTGAGTGGGATTCTATCCCAAGTAGTATTGTTTCTGTTCTTTCTCTTGATTGTCCGTCACTTGTTATCAATTCAGAAGAGGTTCTAGGTTCGGGTGTTATAAGGTAAAGCCTATTGGTTTTGGGCTTAGATGCTTCTTCTGGTTTGATATTTTCGTTAATTTAATGAATTTGCTTTGATTCAAAAAAAAAATTGTCATCTAAAATCATAGCAGTCAAGAGATTTTGGTATAATTTCTCCTATATAAATATGCTGTATCTCCGTATGTTTAAATCAATTGGAGAAAATGCTTCTCCAGTGCTCTATTTTAATGCATTCGAGATTCATTAGCGATTTCCTCATAAAAGATATCTTCCCATCGAAAATGAGGAGTCAATCCCAAAAGGTAAATGTTGTCTTAATCAAAGTATTCCGAAGGTTAAGGAAGGATGGAACAGAAATGGAATTAGGAAGATTATTAAGAAGATCAGATTGAGCGTGTCAGAAAAAGCTAAGATGCTCCTACATAATTCACATATTCAACTTCGAGTCACGTTATATATATGTCTATATGAAAACTCCGTCTCTGTGTCCACAACAAACCTAATCAGTGTGAACCCTAATTATGTGGAAGTGATGTATAATTATGGGTTGCAAATTTCCCAGCAGTCTGACAAAATCTCCCACGAAAACGTTAGAAACATGTGTAATGTCAACCTGTAAGAAATGCGTTTTCTGTTGACTCTGTTTATCTGACAAACGAAGTCTAATAAATGGGTATCTTTTTTTAAAAAAAAGTACTAATGAATGGGGTCATAGAGGCTCAGAAGTCTCAAGATGATCCTAAAGTAGACATGTAAAGAAGAGAAAAACCTTTATGACTCCCAACTGAAATAACTAATCATAGCAGATTGACCTTCTCTTTGTCTCCTTGTTATCTTCCTGAAAAAGAACCGAAGGCAACACAAAGCAGCTAAATAGTTGTGAGAGAAAGCAAGGCCTTAATTTGCATACTATAACTTATGCTTTACATATAAGTTTCATTACAAATTTTGGAACAAGGGAACATGAAGTTACTATTGTAGTTTTTCTGCTTAAAACTTTTCTGGTTTGCCACAAATAACACAAGAAAGGTGGAGAGAAGATTATATAAAGGAAGACAAAAAAAGATAGAGAGAGAGAGAGCACTTTTTTAACAAGACCCTTTAGTCTCTCATATATCTTTAAGCAAATGAAAGAGAAGCAACAATATGGTAGAATTGTAGCTTCTCTACGAGCTCTTTGGCATGGTTGGTGCCTCGACGCTCCACTCGTAAAAAGAGTTCTTCACTTAGCCAATCACCAATGTGCGCGTCTACAAGGACCCCGGAGACACTTCGGCAGCTATTGGCCAAGGCTCGACCAACCTCAGCGGCATCATCAGGGTGGTTGACAACCAAAGGACTCCCCCCTTTGAAAATTTCAAGCTTGTTTATAGTGTATGAGCCATTGGCTTCGACCACCTCCTTGAACTCTTGTAGGCTTGGTGCATATACTGGAATGTTGAAGGTGTCACGCTTCTCCCTAGTAATGAGGCCCTGTGATTATTATTATTATTATTAGTATAACATTAGTTTAACAAAAATATCAAAGAATATCACTTGTGACCCTTAGACCAGTTAGGCTTTGGCCCAAGTTCACTAATGCCCACTGACCAGTAGCTCAAGCGTAGTTGAACTACGTGGTTGAATGTTTGTGCCTATCCACATTACCTACAAACAAAGTTGGTCATGATATCCATGTACTCTGTTGATAAAGAGTACAAAGTCGATCACAGGGACAGGATATGCTCAACTTTTGGGGCTTCACTTCGATCATCATCTCAGTGACTTTGTTGTGTGTTCTTTCAATGTTCCGTCCACCCACTTGTGAACAGTCATCATACTGCCGACACGGCAGTCAGCAAGTGAATGGCTATAATCCTATTTTTGGTAGACGACTAACAGTAACTAGGGTGTATCATCACCACTGCCTTCATAATCTTTGCTCAGACGGTGACAATTCATAATAGGTTGTTCTTTTCTTTTGGTACAATTTCATAATAAGTTTTTCTAAAAGCACCGTACCCAAATCACTCCCCTTCCAGCATAGTGTTTCCTTACTTTTTGGTCGGCCAGAAAAAGCTGTTTCTCTTTTTACACAAAAAACAAATATGTACTGCGTGGAAATGCGTGATGATTCACCTAAGGTTCTGTAGTAATCAAGTTTAATAATTAACCTCTTAATTATTAAGACTTTGATGAATGGAATAGAATTACCTCGCCAACAAGATCATCCCAAGCATCCTGATAGTGGGTCCCGAAGAGAAGGCCAGCCCCACCTTGGTCAGTGGGTTCGACAGAGGTTCTGCCCAAGCAAGCAAGGAACATGGACCCGCCAGTTTTAATCTCCTGTGATCTTGCTCTCATGAAATCTGCCAAGTCCTTTTGGAATTGCTGCTTGTATGCCTCTGCTACCGCCTCTTCTGCACCATGGATGTACACTCTCCCTCTGTTATATGCCCTTGATCTCTTGTCCACCACACTCTCTGGCACCTATTGGTTCATATTTATACTCTACATGGTTAGTTATTGCTATTCATTACTTCATCATTGCAGGAAAATAACTTTAACCTTTTTACATTAAGAGTTTTAATACGACCAAACACTAAGCTCCAAGGATGCCATAATCTTCGTTTCTTATTATTATGTTTCATAAAGTTTCTCTTCCTGTCTGTCTCTTAATTTCTTCCCCACCTACCCATATTCTCAGGAAGACAGACTTTGGATAACCAAAATTTCAATCCTGGAAGTCATATCCAAAGTTTTAGATATATGCAATATTTCAAACCCTTGAATGATCATTATTTTTACTAGGTGATAGCCTTTTTGACCATCCTAAAATCCAGCAAAAAAGAAAACTGAGAATCACAATAAAGTTTAGAGGCACATATGCAATTAATTAGGACTTTCATCAGCTTTGGGAGCCAACAAAATACGTAGTATTGGGCATACGTTAAGGTTATAGGTTGTATAGAATGTACTAAAATTGCAAATTTGACTACTTTGGTGTATATTATGTAAAACCACAAGTTACTAAAAACTTGCCTGAGAGAGCCAATGCAAGCAGAAAGATGAGTGGAAGACGTTGATGGATCTTGAGGGGAACAATCTCCGGTAGAACGAACCAGGGACCGCAGCAGCAAAATAATTCCGGTGGCCACTAGCAGCCAGACATTCTTCCATGCTGCCACCATAGTTGACTGAGGGAGGGAGGAGTTGGAAAAGGGTGTTGAAATCATTGCTAGGGAGATCGGAGAAGAACGCGCCGAACTCCGGTGGCTCCAGTCCCGATGACTCGTACCGCTTGATCATGTGCTTGATGATCACATCAATGGTACTGATAGTGTTGTTCCCAGATGAGCATCCCAAGTCCACCACTTGAAATGGGACATCGGAGGAGGTCAAGTGAACCCTGTCTAGGGTTTCTAAGAGATGGTGAAGCATGGCTCGGGCATGCAAGGCCTGCATGTATACAAAGTTCGGTTTATAGCCATTAATCACATAAACGTGAAAGGTTTTGCTCAATTCATCAAGTTCTCATAGATCTTTTCTATGTAGGTCTTTGGAGAGGAATGTAGTCAATATACAAGATAACTTTAAAAGTAGTTTAGATTGCCATACCGAAGGATAGGAGATTATTAGTTATCAGGTTATCCATAAAAACTTCAATAATCTGTTTCAAACTCATACATCCACTTGTTAAAACGTAAAACAAAGTAAGGGAATAACACAAAACTCCAATAAACAAAAACATAGCAATCGCCGAAATTGTATGGTTTGATGGAGAACTAATCCAACGAACAATGTTAAAGATAACAAATGCAAAATCAAGAGAGAAGAGACCTCTATCAAAATTTAATTTATAATCAGCCAAACCTGTGCTTGGCTATTGTTTGCATAGCTAGCCTCTCCTTTACCTCCTTTCATGCAAAGCAACTTCTCAAGATTGACACTCGACACAACAACATTATCTCCTTGGGAAGCCATACTGTCGGTGGGAGAGGAGTATGTGAAGAAGTGAAATACAACGAAAAATAGCAGCAAGAATGTGGGTGGAGAAAACTAGAGCGGCTAGAGTTGAATTTATACAGGGAATGAGGAGGCTATACTGTTGCTCCTATGATGTTTGGAGTTTAGTTACGTAACATTGGAGAAAAGAGTACTTATATGTATTCCTTATTTAATAGCCTTTAATAAATTATTAAACTAATATAGTTTTCTACTTTTTTCTCTATTTCACATATTTTATTTTCTACGGTATTTTCTAAAAATTTGCAAATTCATTACAAAAATGTCAATATATCTCAGTGCATAAAGCTTCCCGCTTTGCGAAATCTGAAAAGGGTCATCATATACACAACTTTTCTTTTGTATTTTTACAAAGAAGTTATTTTTATTGTTTAAACTTGTGACCTTATGGTCACAAAGGGACAACTTTACCAATTGAAAATTCATTACGAGAGAAATTTAATATATTATTCATGCATTTATACTTAAATTTGAGTTTTACTTATAGAAAGTTTTGAGTTGATTACCCCTCTTAATTGATTTGAAGTAGTGTTACTTCAATTCTTTTTTAGAGATTAGAAGTATAACATTTTTATTAAATTTTAATTACGATAATATAAATGAATTTTAATCTCATTTCTCAACAATTAGTATCATTACATTTATTCCTATAAAAGTAACATTTGACAAATATGAATTACCTTTTAAATACATTTTTTAGGAATCATTAGAGCGACAACAATATATGCATAAGACAAGATATTTAGGTTTAACAAGTATTAATGATGTTAAAATACGTTAGAGATGAAATTGAATAATTTGAAATATAATTGAAAGAAATTATCTTTAACTTAAAGTTTAATCAAAAAGATAGAATGTTTAAATGAAACTTAGTTAGCTTCTTTTAGTTTATAAAAATCGATTAATTTATAAAAACGAATTTATTAACTAATAAACTAATCGATTTTAAACAACAAGGATTATTAAAATAAATCAAACGAAGAAGTAAAAAATTGAATTGAAAAGTTGACTCGTTCAAAATTTTTATGGCATAATTAAACTTAAGACAAATCTCCGAATAGTCAATAACATATAAAGAAAGATTCCATCAAATTTTTATATTTTCATTTGTAATTAAAAAACTTAAAACTCTTATTCGTAGTTAAAACAAACTTATGATCATTTTTTTTCAAACAAATTACATTAAAATATATAACCAACATATTGTCCGTTGAACCTTATCTTACGAGCGAATAATTTAACATAACTAAATACGTAAATTTAATTAATATCTAATAATTTCTGTCAAATACACTTATCACGACTCCACAAGTTGACAAATACATAAGAAGATAACACTCCGTCAAAGATTGAAAGAAAGAAAAAAGAACGAGTCTTAAGCAATGAATGTGTTTTAATTTTTCTTATGGCTTTTAGTAAATGATTAGTAGGTTTTGTGACAACAGTTTGGACCAATATAATGGCTTTATTATTCATTGCCAATCTTAGACTAATGGTAGGGTTAAGAGATAACATGGATAAAGAGAGGGATCTGCTAAAAGTAGAAAACATGATTAGTCATACTAACTGTGATTTATTAAACAAGCATCCCAAAAAGCAAGGTTCAGTTAGCACCTCATTAGCCTCTCTTATAACTACCAGTGGACTAGACCGATTGTTAATGTGGGAATATTAACGTTGTTGTTTAGAATAATAAGCACGTGAACTAAAAGCCACCATAGCACCCATTTCGACGCAGGCCTTCATTAACCCTTCGTTTAAGGAACCTAATTAACTGCATCATAACGCATTAGCTAATTAATGCATCATAATGTAGTAGGAGTAAAAGTGTGCAAGCAAACTGATCTGAGCATCATCTCACATTTACAAGAAATTATATATATATATATATATATATACTAGGAGTAAAAGTGTGCAAGCAAACTGATCTGAACGTCATCTCACATTTAGAAGAAATTATATATATACACGTACGATACTAATATATGAACTATCAAGGCACCCTTTTGTTTAACCACTAAACCTAAGCCATACTACTACACGATGTAATTCTATCCTAACTAAATGACTTGATCATTATGTTCTTATAAAGTGGTGATATAGGAAAAGTTCCAAAGGGAATTAGTAGATGTGAAAAAATATTTGGTCTTTTAATTTTTTTTTTTACAGAAATACTCCTTAAACCTTTATATTTACAAATGTAGAATTAAGTTCAAATTCATTAATTATATATATCCCTTAAAATATATGCAACTTATATCATAGAGCATATAAATTTTTATGTAAGTAAAGGATCTGAGGGATAAATAGTATAAATTAAGGATTTATTTAATAGAAGTATAATATAATAAAGTGTTACATGAACCTTTAATAATTCTCCATTATACTAACTTTTTACTGGCTCCTTTATGCCCTAAAAGTAGTGTGGATGTAGTAAAAGTTGCAAATGGGATTAGTAGATGATGAAAATTATTGGCAAGAATAATCACTACAGTTTTGCCTCTTTCAAAAGTTACATAAAATCTAAAAACCTGGAATCTTGTTACCCATCTTTTTCTCACTTTATCAGCCTCTCCTTTTGATCATTCCATCTCAAAGTCTACACCAGCGTGATAGTCGCCGGTTCACAAGAAACTAGGCCGGCCCATTTTTCATTTGCTTGCTTCCTCTTCCTCCGACTTTTAACATGCTAACTTTGCATGCCATGATTTTGGCTTTCTGTTACATAAAATATAGGTGTAATTATTGCAAAGATGGTAATTGTGGTCAAACCTGCTGATTTGACTCTGTATCAGCCATTGGATTTGGTAGAATGTTACGTACGATGGGAAGACTAAAAATGATACTTGAATTATCGCATGCATGTGATGGACTTCTTCAAACAGATAAGGGACGGCGAAGTCTGTAGCTAGAAAGGTAAAGGTGGTGGAATGGTCAAAAAAGATTTGGTAGTTAAACTTTGTGTCTTGTGTTCTTGTCTGCTTATTATTGTTACTGTGTGGTCCCTGCAGTCCAATAGGACGATCCTGTCTTCTTTAGACAGTTCGCTTAAACTGTTGTTTACCGAGTCCAAGGCAAAGTTATATTTCTTTCTTTTCTGGAAAACTCAAGTCACTTGACAAGGAAAGCAGAAGCCAACCGAGTTGAGAACTTGTGGCATCAAGTTCTGATTGACTGAAGAGAAAGGTTTAGCGTGGTAATAATAATTGAAGTCTTGCATTCCATTAATCCTGCAACTAGACATGGAAATTGGAAATTGTAGACCCTAATCTAATGGTCTACAACGAGGGCGAGTAATAAAATCATAATCTATTCCAACTTTAAATGTGAGACCATGTGACCATTGATGAATCAAACACCACAACGAATTTTTGAGTGCCCTAGTCTCCTGTACATGATACACTCCAAAGTTCTTAAACCTCTATTCCGCATATTTTATTGGACAACTTTATCCAAGGCATGGCTTTTGTAACACGGATAAGGAACAGCCTTCCAATGACAAGTCAAAGAGAGTAATGGATTGGTTCTGGATTCATCAGGCAATAAAAGGGCATAGCGCTAGGTTCTGTAAGGACAAAGCAAAATAGGGGGTAAGAAAGCTTTACCAGGATACATACCTACTAAATAATAGGAGAACAGCAGTATCGTTCGCTTACTCTGAGAAAGATTTAAGTTAACCTCAAGCAATATAGAGACTCGGGCTTTAATGCCAATGTGATATAGCTACCAAAAACAACCAAAATGATTAGGAAAATGATGCACCTATTGCCCTACCCACTTTAACGTTATTGGAAATGTTGACGTGCATGAAATTTAGGGCGAGCATATCTTATATATCAAAGTAACTGGAGATATAACAAGTTCATTCCCTTTTTCACCCATGTGAACATATATTTCTAGTTCTCTATCGTTCCTTATCTTGTTCTAATGTTTCCAATCTTGAAACACATTTCAACTCCCAGTGCAGCCATGCCTAAATATATGCAAAGAGAGAGAGCGGAGCGAGGGAGAGAGAGAAACAATCTAGGGTTTTAGCACAGCTAAATTCTTCAGTAAGAGAGAATCACGTATTTGGCAATTGACCCACTAATCAATATCACTTGTGCTTTTCTACGATGATGTAATTATAAGTGTATGGTTTAAATAATTCTATGATACGTATAGCTAGAGGACTTACTGATCATAATGAAACGTCATCACATCTAACACCCCTGTTCATAACAAAAATAATATTTTCTACATATAGAGCGTACCAGTGATTATGATGTATGAAGCACAAATTTAACTGTTCCTTAATTATATCATCTACTTGAAGAGTTTTTGTGACAAAATGATAATTTCAAAGACGACATAATAAATTTATAGTAAATGTATTCAAAGTAGTTGATTTCCATATCATGAATAACTAAACCATTCAAAGAACAGAGCATATTGTTCATTCTGTAATTTTACCATAAAATGCTGTGTGTTGCACTAAAAATTTGACAAGGGGAAACTTTACATACAAGAGCTAGACCTACGTATTGTAAATGACTTGAGAGTGCATAGTAACTCCTTATCAATCTCCAAAGCTCAATACCATATAGTTTACCTGTTTTAGACCAATAAAATTAGAGACGAACTCAAAAACAACCAAGTATATTCGAAGAGCTGCAGTGAAAAGAAATTAGAATAGATAATACTAGAGGTGAAAAGATGGAGAAAAAACATAAACTTCCTTTCAATGATACTCATTTTCCAAATGTATTCTCACAATGACTTGAAAATCCAAAGCAAGCGTCTAACAGTCAGTTGATCATTCCAAGTAACATTTTCTTTTTCACAATGATTAGGCAACTGGACCGAACTGGTTGTACCCACCCAATAATTCAGTCAAGCAGTCATGCAAATGGCTTAATATTGAACTGAATGTTTTTGTTAATTGAATCAAAAGCCAATGAACCAAACTAGTTCAATGCCACTTTGATTCAAAAAACTAAAATTTCTTTCAAAATGTTTGTGATACATTCATTTAGGTTATTTAAATTTTAACTACTATATTGAATCCGATTTGACTAGCTGAATCTGATTTGACCAGCTAAACCTTGACCATCTTTAACATTTTGGTTAGATGCCTCAATCCAGGCTTCCAAACATTGTTTTCCGTGAGTAGGTAAAATCTCCAATGAATATGAAGGAAATAGAACCAGTACATGGACATGTGAAGACTGAATTAAGCTTCGACGACCAAAGCCCTCACTGTGAATAATATAGGCTGATTGATCCCATCAACTGTTTGGCATGAAAAATATCATTTTGCAGAAATTCCCAGCTGCTGTAAAGGTTTAAAGCTACATTCGACGACAAATAATGTATAATGGCTGGATTTGGATTACCAAAACTATACATTGGAGATGGCACCATATCTGAGCACAACAGCATTTTCCAAAGAAAAAAAACATCATTGTGCAGAAATGCCAGCTGCCAGAAAGGTTTAAAGCTACATTAGGCAATAAATAATGTTTAAGGCTAGATTTGGATTTTCAAAACTGTAAACTGGAGATGACACCATATCTGAGCATAACAGCATTTTCAAAGGCAGAGCCAGAAGCAAACTGCAAATATTGGATTCTGGATTACCTGATCAAAGGAGCCCCACAAGTTGTCAGTCAGATCATTCTTGTCGCTAAAACATATGAGCACGACTAATTAGCCAACAATAGGCTTGAAAGTTCCTTTCAGTTTATCGAAAAACCATCTGCAACACACACCAAAAAAAGTCTTCAACAAAGGTGAGCCACAACTCATTCTAAGCTTTAATGCAGAGAATAAAAGGCGGGTCAGCCACAACTCATTCTAAGCTTTAAAGCAGAGAATAAAAGGCACCGGCAGAACTAGATATTCTCAGCCTGCACCACAGAAGTAGCATGAATTCTATCCCTGTGAAAATTCTGTCCAAATAGTCTAATTTCTCTCTCCCAACCAGGGGGAAACCATAGGCCAATAGCTGGGGAGTTCAGTGAGCCGTGCAAATGGTTCTCAGTTAATAGTGCTCTCTTTCCCCCTTCAACTCTCTTCAAGTATTCTACAAATCCCTTGCAAATAAACGCAAGAAAGCAAAACTAACAACAGTTCACTTTCTCAATCTCATTTCTCTCTCTCTCTTCCCTCCAAAACAAAGAATGTGAAAAATGAAGAAATCACCATAACCCCGGATACAAAGGCTAATCCATGGTCCCAAAACAGATACTTAAGTCAACATGTGCCAAAGGACTAACGGACATCTAAGATATTCATGGTATTTTCATCTCGACATTACAGAGTTAACATCACATCCTGAAAACACAACTCTCACACTCATGCCACCTATCCCCAAACCACCTAAAATAACCCCTACCAATGTATTCCATCCTAATACCCATGTCTAGATCATGGTAATTCAGTAAACCCAAAGACTCAATCAGAGTCACAAAAAGCTATATTTTCTGAATCTCAGTAAAGCAATTGTAAGAATTTGCAAATGATTCAAGGAATTTCAGATTGAAGCAGCATACTTGCACAAGAAAACTGGATGTGATCGAGTACTGGTATCAGTTTCCATTTCACTCCTTTCACAGTCTTCCTTGAATTTGGTGGAAGGGAGAACTTTGCATGGCCCTTGAATCAAGCCAGCTACTACACTGTATTCGTGGTTGGATTCATAGACCTGCAAAGAGCAAAAGTGGCATAACTACATAATAACTGTCATCCTCTGTTAAGAGAGGTTCTCTTTGAATGAAGGAGGGATTATAATTCTAAGTAAATCGATGTTCCTTCACTTTTCAAGATAAGCTCTAGCAAGAACTCTTTCTACTGGTATGCAAGCAAACTTGAGTGTCTTATAGTCCCCATTCGTCATCTGTTAAAGTTAGATATTACAGAATGATTTATGAACCTTCTATTGCAAGCCTACTACCTTACTTCCATTAGTCTTGTTGTTTATCATATATGTTACTCCTGGTCTACCCCAGCGATTGTTAAAAAACTGCATGCTTCAAATAGTAAAATAATTTGAGCGTTTAGGAGAAAAATAGCTTACCTCATTGCTTTCAGGGCCACATGGGTGGCCTACACCCTCAGGTAAATCAACGGGAAAGTAGCACTGCTCAACAGTTACCCATTTTAATCCAGTTTTACTATCCTCCCACATCACCTGCAATTTCAAGAAAAAGTAAAGAGACAAGGATGATGAGTTCTCTGAGTGTACTATAAAAGACAGCAAGAACAAGGCACTTAAAATGACAAATTGCAAAGTAGATCTGCAATTCTCAACTGAAAGCAATTGTCAACAACAGCTCTTACATCAGACAAAACCATATTAAGAATCCTACATGTTTGTAGTTGTTAAAAATAGCAAATATAATCATGATGGAAGAGCTTGATAATTTACTCACCTTAAGCTTAGATGGGATCAACTTGCCATGGACAGAATGAAAAAGGGCATGATCATTCAGTTTATATGATACACCATTGATGGAGCAAGACTCATAGTATGTATTTCCATCCAGAACTTTAAGTGCATTGCCTATCCATTGTATATCATGGAAGCCATTTGAGGACAATCCAGAATTTTCACTGGCGCCATCATTAGCTTCAGAGTTACCAGAAGGATTTGCATGAGTAACAAGTAGCTCAGTCTTCTTGACATCAACTGATGAAGCGCAATCACTTTTTTCTGGTTTGTTCTGTGATTCTACCAATATAGGTTGGTTCTCAGTTGTTGAAGGTATGTCACAATTGTTTTGTGTTTCTGTTTGGACAAGTGTTTGTTTAGTTGATTCAGATACTTGCTTATGGTGGGTAGGTTCGGATACTTGCTTATGTTCAGGATACTGTTCACTTGATAAGCCAACAGAAGAAGATTCACAAACAGTCTCCAAGCTTTTAACTTGGTTATTTAGCAATGTTCTGTCAGAAGCTGCCTGATCAATATCTTGTCCACTTGATGTCATACTATTGTCTGTATGTTCTCTTCCATCAGTAATATTCACATGAGAAGCATTTTTGTCAGAAGTACCAGATCCAACGTGACTTTGTGTACTAGCGCTTCCGTTTGCGGTTATTTTCTCCTGGACCCTTTGATCCACAGTCCCTAGTTTCTTATCTGATGATGGCTGTGATGCAGTCGAGTTAGAAGGCCCTTTTGATTGAGTCACACTTCTCATGACACGACCATATTTTGGAGGGAAAGGTTTCCCGTTGCTCATTGATGTGCACCTCATGCAGTACCACTCACCTCTGGGAATTCCTTTCTGATTTACTGCTTCTAGACATTTCAAATGAAATCCTTTTTCACAAGCGTCACAAAGCACTACAGTTTCTACCTCATTAACACTGAGTTTGCACATTTGGCAAGTCAACAACTTATTCATATATTCCCTTGAAGGTGGAGTCCACGTGGGATGTTGAGGAAGTTTTGGCTGCAATAGCTTTTGGACTATCATTGCAATTTCGTTATGGCTAGTGAAACTTGATGAAGGCTGAACATACTTTAGCCCTTGTACTGGAGAATGCATGTTTGGCATATTTGCAGCTGCAGTTTGAGATATAAATGGTCTGAAATTTTGATCTCTGGATCCTTGAGAAAATGGTCGTGGCACACCCAATTCAGCAGTTCCTTCAACCTTAGCAGAATTGTAACTTGGTGCCTTGTTTTCTGGTGTAAATTTAGTTGATGACGTTGAGTGAGGTTGCATAGACCAAGCTTGTGCATTTACCAACATGTGATTTCCAGATGCATTTGCTGCAAAATTGTAATAAAGAAACCATTAATTAACAGATCAAAGTAAAAGCTACCCAAAGGTTCAATATTAGATATCAAACTTCAAAACCTAACTCAGTGCATGTGCATATATGTCTACTTAAGAATAACAATATTTGCTTTCAATCAAGTATATTTTAATTCCCAGTGAAAATCCTTAAATATCAGAATCACCCACCAAAATATGGAATTTGATGGACACAATTTTATCTACAATTAAGCCTATGAAAAAGTTCGAAGTGTGCATCCTGTAAGTTGCACTCGGACCATTATCAGAGATTGATTGAGAATATAACCAGCTAGTATACAAATCAGAATTACCAGACTGAACAGTATCCAATATACCCACAACAAAAAAGAGGAAAGAGATAAAAAGAGAAACAAACAAAAGTAGAATGCTATTACCATGTACTGGATGTGCACTGGAAGCTCCATCAGATTTCAATTGTGCTCGATCAGCTTTAGGAAATGCTAATGTCGATGAGTCCCTATCTAAACCATGGTTAGATAACCCCCCGTGCTGATTGGCTATAGCTGTGGTTCCAGGAGGTAATGGCGCATTGTTTGGTTTATCAGACGGAAACATGCGAATTATATGCGATGGCCCACGGCTATCAGCTACTGAGCCAACGCTTGTCTGTGACATAAGAGATGAATGTGCAACAGATGGTGCACTGAACTTCTTAGACTCTTCTATCTGTAAAATAGTAAGAAAGACCCAATTTTTTGGCTATCAGATTCTTAAAGAGAATGCAACCACCAGAACGGAGAATGGGGAAAGAAAAACAGCTATTTCAATAGAAAGAATGAAAAACGATGGCACAAAATTCAACTTAATTAAGCCCTACCCAGATTCCAAAAACAAATAAAATTTTCATTTTTACCATTGCAAACACCACTTTTCCCCAATATAATGGCCTTATAGCATCCTATGTAAATGAGAAAAGAACAATAATTGAAACCTATACCGAATCATTGAATAATAGGCTATTACCTTCATTTTAGCAAGCGACAACTTTTCTTTAATAGACAATCTAGTACCCGTAAACCCTAATCTTTGATCTTTGGCCTTCAAATTGAGCCCTAAATCCTCAATAACAGCTCCAATGGCATCTCTACCTACCAAATCCTTAGGCGACAATTCCTGACAAATTTCCACCAATTTTGCCCTAGCCTCCGCCATCAACCCAACCTCCGCCTCCGTCGGCCTCTTCCCTCCCCTCATTCCAGCCATCGCCGACAACACCAGCACAATCTCCGCCACTCTACTCATCTCTCCACTGCCTGCTCTCATCCTCTTCGCCGGCCTAACCTCCGACTCGCTCTCCCCATTCTTCTCCCCTCCCCGCTGTACGTCAACGCCAAGGGAAATGATGTCGTCGTCCATCACTTCGGCTACACACTCGTTAGCAGCATCCACCGTCGCGTCCATTGTACTTCAGACGCAGAAATCCATGCACACGACAGCGTATCAAAAGCCAAAAGGAACCCAAAATGGAGGGGAATTAGGGTTAGGGACTTGAAAACGAAAAAAGGAAGAAGCTTTTTTGGCGGGTAAATTAGTTTTTAGTATTCAATTTGCGAGTGTGACAAACCAAAACTAATAGAGAAAGCGTGTGTATTGAGATTGAGAGAGATAGAGGCTCGATAGAGCAGGGAAAGACAGCGCTGCGTTGCTATTACTCTTAGAGAGAGAATGGGATTATTTTTACTTGTTTATTCTTTCAAGGCTTTTAATTTATTGTGTGAACCGGGCGGTTCAGTTTACGTGGATTTTGGGAGTGCCCACCCCCCTGTAACACTCCATCCTAGAATTGTTTAATTTAAAGTAACTTAAATAAATAAATGTTGCAAATATGACAATAGAAATAATTTGAATCAATATTATTTTGATACAAATTTAAGAGAAATAAAATAATTCTTAAATTTTGAAAATTATAAATATTACGTTAAAATTATAATTTTTTAATTACTTAATTCACCCAAAATTCTAGAATATATATAAGGCGCAAGGATACAGTAAATATTTTTTTTATTTACCAAATACAACTTCCAAATTTATATTTTAATTTATAGGATGAAATAATAAAATACTCGACCAAGAGACAACCATTTGAGAAAGCACAACAATATTATATATTTCAAAACCAGAAAATATTGAAAGCCGCATGTCTTCTCCTCCACAAACCTTAAACAAATCTCAACCACACGTAGCCTCCTTCCTAGAGAAGGAAACAGCAGCTTTTTCCCTGCTACAACAGTATGATCTACTTGCACATTGACTCGTACACAAATACAAGAACATCAAACAATGTGAGAAGCGGACGTACAAGAAAGGCCAATCCCAATAATTATAAAATTGGACTCAGAGCCCGTGAATCCGATTCTTTGCCAGTTGTCCATGCCTTGATCATGGGCTGACCTCTCCATCAATGGTTTTCGGATCACAGAAGTTTCGTTGAACATGGATTTTTAAAATCTGCTTGCCAGAAACGCAGTTGCATCGGAAGATAGAAAGGCAAATCTTGATGTGGCAGTTAGTAGATGTCACAAGAAGTAATCTGGGGCTGGCTTTTTGGCAGGCGTACCTCTTGATTCCTGCATAACATTTGAACTGCTCAGTACCCCTTTTTCTAAAGAATACAAGAGAAAACAAGGTAGAAACACAGCCTAACAATTACATTTTTGCTGTGCAAGTTGATACCGTTACATGTGGATAACAAGGAAAAGAGAGCTAAAGTGATCATCAACGGCTTTTTGTCCAGAATTCTTAAGATATTAAATGATTTTGATGTCGATGTTTCAGTAAGCTTTTTGATGCATTCATCTAAGAACTCCAATCCAAAACCCCCACATCCCCTCCCTGAAAGACCTCAGAATATTAAATTTTTCCGAGGAAATTGATGCAAAGTTTTATGCACAAACCTGTGGAGCTGCGTCAAACACACGGAACTGCTTGTTAAGATTTTCATCCAGCTCAAGGATTGCAGCCACATTACCACATCTGCATCCCACCCAAATTAAGGATCACAAACCTGCAACAGAACTAAGAATTTAAGTCGCCAGGGTACCTGTAACAATAGTTTGGAGCCGACCATACAGTAACTATCTGGTTGTTGAACATCCATTTGTACCCTTCCATTACCAACTGATGAGCACGGCATATGTAGTCAATGTTGTTTGAATGATTAAATGAAGTCACAACACTGCCACCAAAAACAAAACCAGCACCACGAGGACTCATACCCCAACCTTCAATATCTTCAGGATCTGACCAAAGGAGGTCACACATAGCACCATCATGAGGAACTTCTTGCTTCCTATCAATGGTTCGAATCTGAAAACAAGTATTAGTAGTAGCTCCTTGCATAGAATTTCAAATAATTAAAAGCAAGTTATCAGGTTTGATTCATTTACCTGATCCAATGTTAGAATAGCAGGAGAGAGACCACCATGAACACTAAAAATTTTGTTCTCGATCAGAGCTGACAAACTGTCAAAATTATTTTTAGAAAAGGTCCATTGTAAGCAATTCAGTATTTTAAAAACAATGATCATAATTATCACCCTAACTAGGGTTAGATTACTGGGCAATAATATAGTAAAAGCCAAGCATATAGCTTTGTATTCTGGATTAATATCATCAATTTTCCGGTACCCCATACAGGAACAAATCTGCTTGAGAGAAATCACCTCGATTAGAGTAATGTTAAATTTTGAAAAGTTTGTTGCTAGTAAGTTGAATAATAATTTTATTATGCCAGAAGGACATTAACCAAATAACTGCAATAAGATAGGGTGTCATGATAAGAAGTGCCACAGTAATAACAGGTAACACATATGAACACAGAAGAAGGAAGCCTGTATAAATAAATTTCTGCCAACACCAGAAAGTCAACTCTCTAAGTAGCAATTTGATTGGATAATCATAACCATCCAAAGGCATTAATTGTATTTGATGATCCACAAGATGAATTAAACAGCAAATAGGAAATTATCCATTGAACATTATATCAACCATTCCTACGAACTTAGCTTTCACTTTCACAGCTTTTCCATTATTCGACATTTCATGGATAGAGAAGACTTGCATTGCCTCTAAATAGCGATACTCATACCTTAAGTAATCAAAGATGTCAGTGCAATATCTCCATACATTTACAGATCCATATTTCCGTAGGCACTCATCATAGAATCCATATACCTGAGTAGAACAGAGAAAGACTACTGAGTTTGCCACAAAGAAAGAATTTGAAATATAATACTAGAAAATACATTTACCTGAGTAATCTGGCGGCTCTCATGATTCCCTCTAATGAGTGTTATCCTATCTGGATATCTAACCTAAGACATCGAAATTTACATAAATTTAAAGAGGATGAGATGTCACCATAAGTGGAAAATGATGCACTGAACAGAAGCACAAAGATAAACATCAAGTATTACCAACTCAAATTAGTTATGTATACACCTTGCAATAGGATTGAATCATTTCCTACAAAAGATATTTTGGATATTCATACTAACCTTTCAACACCAGAGTGAAGACTTTAATGATCATAAAATTCACTTTAAAACCTTAACAAGCATAATTGGAAGCCATAAAATAGCGTTTGAATGATGAACTTTTAAAAATCATGGTTTAACTTCAAACTTACAACTAAAGGTTCTGCAAGCATTCTCTTCAAATAGTATACAAAATGGAGTCTTGCTAAAGGTGGGGCAGGCCACATATTCCAAAAATCAACGGGAGAGCTCAATATAACGTGCAAAAAGAATTTACCTTAAGAGCTAGCAGAAGCAAAAATGTCTCAACAGAGTAAAATCCCCGATCAACAAAATCTCCGAGAAATAAGTAATTAGTCTTCGGGCAATCCCCTCCAACTTTAAAAAGTTCTTTCATATCATAAAATTGTCCATGGATATCTCCACAAATCTACATAGAAGAAAAAAACTCTTATGAGTGTTTAAGATACATCAAGATGTTAGCATTTCCACCCCAGAAAGATAAATCAAGATATTGTAAATGTTCAATATTTTAAGTTATAAAAGTTCATTTGAAATCAAGATGTGATGTATTTGAGATGCTTAGCCAACTAATTATAGTGCCAAGAGGTCAAATATGCAATTTAAAAAAGGTTTTAATGGAGAAAACTTGGAAAGCAGGACCAACATTTAAGTCATTTGATTTAAAGATTATACATACACTGTCGAAGTTTTCATTCTTTATGTGATGAGAGTCACTGCGAGAGATGCATTTTGTAGTTTGTCAGCAAATTAGGCTACACAGGAGCCACTAGCAGATGGGATGAAAAATAAGAAATTCAAATTTTCACATTATACGAAAAGACCTCAAGAAGCATCTTATAAAAGGCCATCAGTCGGCAACAGCACACTAGACACCAAATGACACCCGTCAAACATTGTTCATCCTTCTTCTAATTCTTTCCGAAAATTACAGAAGAAACCACCATGTTTACTTCCAGAATTCTGGTTCAACAAAGTTCATGACCCGAAAGTTCCCATGCCCAAATTAGCTCAAAACCCTAATTCCCAGTTCAATCTCAAAAACCATTAATAAATCCATTAAACCCAAATAATGCCGACTAAATTCAATTTAAATTAATCCCAAAATCCACCATAAACCAACCCTACAGCTCAACCCCTACGCCCTCCAAAGCTCAAAACTCCAAAAATCAAGACCAAAAATCCACCTAACAATACAAAACTAACGGACACACAGAGGCACACATATAATGAGAAGTCATGTGTATATAACACGTACAGTGACCGGAGCATCAACGCGCTGAACATTGCTTTCTTCGACGAGGATTTCCATAGCTTTCAAGCAGAGAGCTTTGACTTCCGATTCTTTCAACGGCTCGCATTTCTTTAGTCTTTCTATTTGCCTGTCTAAGTCTGACATGACTACTACTCTCTCTCTCTCACCTCTCGCTCGCTCACGCTCTGGTTCTGAAGCTCCGCAACTTTCTCGACCGAGCAAATAGTTCTGCTCGGTATTGTTCACGGCTCGTGAGGTTTTTGCAAAGATGCCCTTTGTTTTTCCCTGTTTTTGTTGTTTGGAGCTCCAGATTTTTGGTGACTTCCGATTGTGGCCCAAACAATCTATCGGGTCGATCCGAGAGCTTGTGAATCAATGAGTGGCTGGATCGATCGAATTGTTTTGTTTTAAAAAAGTTAAAACCGAACGACGTCGTACACCGTATGGACTATATAGAGCTTGAAACGACGACGGAGGCGGACAAAGCAATCGCCATCTAGCATCCACCCACTTATACACGGCGTCGTTCGAAGTCAGCTCTTTGATTCTCGTCTCTCTCCACCGCTTCCACATGTCATTCCCTTCCGTAGGGTTCACTTTTGATCTGAACTGATTTGGTTTTTGCTTTTATCGGTCAGCTGTTCATTAGGGCTTTTCTTGAACATGTCTTCGGCTTCTGACCCATGGGTGAAGGAATACCACGAGGCTGTGAAAATCGCCGATGACATCAGTGGGATGATCCCTGATCGGAGCTCGTTTCCGACAACGGGACCTGAGGCGCAACGCCACGCGTCTTCTATACGGAGGAAGATCACAATTTTAGGGACCAGGCTTGATAGCTTGCAGTCCCTCTTGTCTAAACTTCCTGCAACACAGCAAATGTGGGTTTTTCTTTTTTTACGTCACTCCTGTAAATTGTTCTTCTCTTTAGGCTATAATTTGCATGTCATGATGATAGAGCATGCGAAATTATAGATCATCACTCTGTTATTGCGCTGATATATGTTTGACGGGCTGTGGGTGAAAAAGTTGTTGAATGATACATGTAAAATGTTGAAGGAAAAGAGGCGATAGTACATGGAAAATTTACAGATATGGGATTGCTTAGAAATTTGATACGTTCAATGGATTAATACCCATTCATACTGTTGTTGATTTTCCTTTTTTGGCTTTAATAATCTTTTCGGCAGTGTATTACACACTAGTTCCTCCTTTTGGATTTGATGATTGTCTAACGGTTCAAATGTAGCAGAAATAGTGTTAATTGTTGTTATTCTCATCGTATTAAACTATTCCTTTTTGATATGCAGATCAGAGAAAGAGAAGAATCGTCGTAAGGACATGATTGCAAATCTTAGAATAAAAGTGAACCAAATGGCTTCCACTTTAAATATGTCTAATTTTGCCAATAGGGACAGTTTGCTTGGCCCAGAAATAATGTCGACTGATGCGATGAACAGAACACAAGGTTTGGACAACCAAGGCCTTGTTGGACTTCAACGACAAATCATCAAAGGCAAGTTATCACTGTTTATCTTTGACAATTGTAGTATTGTTCAATTGCTTTTCTTTCTTTTGCAAATATGGGATTCTTATGTAGCATTTGGTTGGAGCAGAACAAGATGAAGGACTTGAGAAGTTGGAGGAGACAGTAGTAAGTACAAAGCATATTGCCTTGGCAGTCAATGAGGAGCTTGATCTTCATACAAGATTAATTGTATGTCTTCACTTTTTTTCATCTATTTTTACTATTTTCCAGACTTAATTACTTTTCTTTTGATTCTTCATGATTGATATTGTAATGATTATGCAACTTTTACTCTCTTACACCGCAGGATGACTTGGATCAGCACGTGGATGTTACAGACTCTCGTTTACGAGTAATGACTCTTGCCTAATTTAAAGCCTCTAGTTCATTAAATTATTTGTGTTCCAGTTACCATGATACTGACATGCTCACTTTTAGGGGATAACTTTCTAGCTGGTAGATTTACTTGAGCCATGACTGTTGCATTAATTCTTCTCTTCCAATTGTAAATGCCTTACAATCATTTGATTGATTAACAAAAAGTTTGCAGCAAAAGAGAGATTCCCAGAGTTTGTTAAGATGTTAGCAAAAGATCTCTCTATTACTTTGACCTTGAGAAGAGAATCGTTGGTTTAACCGACGAACTGCATGGGAAAATGATCTATCTTTTTAATAAGCTAATAACATCTTTGCACGATTTGGCGCAAAGTGAATATATGAATTACAAACGATCTCTTCTGATAATGTTTCCTGCATTATGGTTTATCTTATGAACTTTCATTTTGATAAGGGACTGAAATGATGACTGTTAAGTAAATAATGGAGAAAAAAGGATATTGCCTAGTCATGCTATACACCAATATACGGCCACATTTGGTGGTGAAACTGTTGTGTTTTACATAGTATAGAAGATTAGATTTTCAATCTTTTGATAATCGGTAGGTGTGGATGTCTTATTATGATGGCATTTAACTTAGAATACTCCTTTTTCGTTCTACTTCATTGCAGCGAGTGCAAAAGAATCTGGCGGTTTTGAACAAGCGCACCGCATCTCAACATCAAACGAATCCTCTTTGAATTCAACATCGGAGCAAGTATCATTAA
>JANIJH010000225.1:76030790-76050628 GCA_024520975.1 Erythroxylum areolatum | reverse complement strand
GGGGGGGATTTTAGGGTTAAAATTCTAAAATTTGCAAATAGGTCCTTGGAGTTTTGAAAGTTTACGGTACCGACCGGTATGTTCCAGTACCGAACGAAAACCATTGGTACTGACCGATATTTTAGGTCGATATCGATGATTACCCGTATAATTTCATTTTTTAGCCGGTATGGTACGTTCCGGCCGATACCGTCCAGAACGGTACAGTATTTTAAACCCTAAATTATTGGATTTTTTACATTTTTCATTAAGTTAGATAATATTTAATTGTATTTTACAGTTTTTTAGTAACTTATCAGTTAAGTTACGTAATTTGATTTGAATAAAGATAATAAAGTGACCCAATAAATAATCTAAATTAATGGGTTGAAATTTACATATACAACTGAAAATTTACATATACAAGTATAGTAAAATAATAATTAACTGATACATTTCTACTATTAGAATTTTAAAAATATTAATCACGACAAAATTTTAATTAACTGATAAATTACTAAAACTTGAGTTATTAATTAAATGTAAACATATTTATATATGTTATATTCAGAAGCTATTTAATTATATTATATTTCATATTTGAATTGCAGTTAATATATAATAGTTAGATGTATTTTTACAATTTCAAACTAATTATATTATGTATGAAGGCGTCACCTGAAGAATAGAAATAAACTTTTAACATCGAATAATTAAATTTAATTTATAGTATTTTAAATAGTTGTAAAATAATTAAATAAATAAAATTTAAAATTACTTTTTAAACATTTTATTAATTATATTTAATAATATTAATAAATATGTATTACATTCAAATATTCAATAGCTAATTTATTTTATTGTCAACGATATTGTAATGTACTTTTAAAACTTTTGAATGAATTACGTGAATATACATCATAGGGTATAAATAAATATTTTATATCAAATAATTGAATTTAATTTATAAGATTTAAAAATAATAAAAAATAATAAATTAATTTCTTATTTTATAATTTAATTTTTATTAATATATATCGTAACGTGTTGAAATTTTAGGCCCCTTAGGAGTAGTCAAGTTAGTGGACTGAAGGAGTATGGGGCTAAAAGGTTTTGTGTTCGATTCTTCTATCTATGCTCTTTCGATCGAGCCTATTGTACAGGGTCTGTCTAGTGCGAAGTACTCAGTTGACGTAATTTGCAGGCTATTGTGTTAATTCGAAAATTTACGTTTTAACAAAAAATAAAAAAAGGTATTAAAAATTTTGCTAAAAAGGCATTATAAATAAATTCTAGACATTATTATAAAACATAAAATTCTTATATCTAAGCTTGACAGAAAAGTTTAATCTCGGCGAATCCAAAATGAAGTGTGAATCAAGTCTTAAAATTTGAGATTTTGGATCACGTTTTGAGAGGCCCAGTTTGACCTGATCAGATTCAGCCTAAATTTAGCTAGGAACGACCCATTTCGACCCATTCTCAACCTGCCTGTAATAGATCGTTTCTTCTCTCTCCCCAATTCATGTAACCCTATGATTTCAGGTTCTGATTTTCCCTCTCTTTTCGAAGGCTACAATTCAATCAATTTCTCATATTTCTTCGAATCACAAACACTACATTATAATTTTACAGCATAAATTTTCAATTTAATTGTGGGAGCCTAATGAAAAAGGCGTCAACTTGAATAAGAATAATGAGTGTGATCCCTAAGGAAGCAATTGAGGTGATTGCTCAGACTGTCGGAATTACAAATTTGCCATCCGATGTCGCACTCGCCCTGGCCCCCGATGTCGAGTACCGTGTTCGAGAGATCATGCAGGTCTGTTTTCTTTCGCCGCAATTTGTTTGTTTAAAGTTCAGTGCTTGGTTACTTAATTGACGAAATTTTCTTTTTCTGTTTCTGATAATTATTTCCATTTATAGGAGGCGATTAAGTGCATGCGTCATTCAAGAAGGACTACGTTAACCACAGATGATGTGGATAGTGCTGTTAGTTTAAGAAATGTGGAGGTCTAGCTTTTAATCTCTCTCTCTCGCTTTTTTTTTTTTTTTTTTTTTTTGCGTGTGTTGGCTTGTTTTGAATTTTTCATTAATTTTATTTAATGGTATTGTTGATGCTTTTTTTTTTTTTCCTTTGTTGGTGCAGCCAATATATGGGTTTGCTTCGGGGGATTCATTGCGGTTCAAGAGAGCTGCTGGACATAAGGATCTCTACTACATTGATGATAAGGATATCGAGTTTAAGGATGTAAGAAAGAAATGATTCGGATATTGTGGAAGGGGCCATGGGGGTGGTCATAAGATTTACACTGTTTTGATTTGTGTAGGTAATTGAAGCGCCTTTGCCTAGAGTGCCTCTTGATACGTCGGTAACTGCACATTGGCTAGCGATTGAAGGAGTTCAACCTGCCATTCCTGAGAATGCTCCAGTTGAAGGTAATCTTTTTGAAGCTTAGTGTCAATGGTTTAGGGTAAAATCTGAACGTGAGAAAGTTGTTTTTATGTTACTTGATTTTCTGTTTCTTCATATGAATTTCTGTTTTCTGCTATAATTGCAGCAATATCAGCTTCTGTCGATGGTAAAAGATCTGAATACAAGGAAGATGGTTTTCCGGTTGATATTAAATCACCTGTAAAGCATGTATTATCTAGGGAACTTCAGGTGAAGCTGCTTTGCTTTGTCTGTGTGCTTCTGAAAATTTTTCCATTGGAAGTTTGATAGATTAAAAGAATCTTTGTGGTTTTGTTGTACAGCTTTATTTTGACAAGATTACTGACCTAACTGTGAGGAAGTCTGATTCTATCGTTTTCAAACGAGCATTAATGAGCTTGACAACAGACTCTGGAATCCATCCTTTAGTTCCTTACTTTACATATTTCATTGCTGACGAGGTGGGGGTGTCGCTTCATATATGGTGCAAATTTGTTTTTATTTCTATTTTTTTTGTAACTTTCAACTGTTTCATTTATGTTTCTACGCACTGATTTCAGGTTACGAGAAATTTGAATAAGCTTTCCCTCTTGTTTGCTTTGATGCGTGTTGCCCGAAGCCTTCTTCAAAATCCACACATACATATAGAGCCTTATGTAAGTATCTGATTGGCATGTTGAATCCACCTGTTTATATTTCGTAGGTTAAGGAGGCATATACACTTACTGTTGATTTTTGTGATGTGTAATATCTATATGTTTAACCATAAGGGATAAGTTCTAAGAGAAATTTAAATATCTGCAAAACATTTTGCTTTAGGCTTGTACTTTTTATTTTTTCCATTAGATTCTAAACCTATTAAAAACATACTAAACAAGTGACACAGCTCCTTTATTAATAAAGTCCTGAACATCAGATTTCATCAGGTACGTTAACATTTTACTAACATTTTATACAAGTTTGATAGGTCATAAGTTTAGGATTGAATTAGAATAAATAAAAGTTGCATGACTAAAATAGAAAAAGTTCTATGACTTTCTAAGTCCTTACACCGAAAGATATAGTCTTGTTCATTTATACGTTTGAAATTCCTAAGATTCCTAAACTATAAGTAATTTGAATATCTTAACATAATTTCAAATATCTTCATCTTCTTTTCCGTGTTAATACAAAATTAATTTTTTAGGATTTCATAAAATCTTTAAATTAATGCTTAAAAAATCCTCATAGTAGTATCTTAGGCAAGTTATTTGTAATTCCTTATCTTATTTATTGGAAAAAGTGAATATAATTAAACCTTTGTGACGCTTTTGGTATGTTGGAAATCCTTTCAAATAAATTAAAAGGAATAAATATAAATTTTGTAAATCAATTCCATGCACATCTTGCAGAGTATATTATTCCAAACAAAGAACTAATCTCGAGTCTATTTAAAATTTATCAAACTAGTAATAAGCCTTATATGCTGTTTAACTAATGTTGGTTTAATTGTTTTAGGTTTATGACTCAATTGAAACAGAAAAAAGGTATAGGACTGCATGAAAAGATATAGAAAGATTTATCAACTTTTTTAGTAGTATTCTGACGATAATACAGTTTCAGCTCTTTTTGTAGTTAAGAGTCGAACTAACTGGTATATTTGTTCAAGAATAATTTTTAAATGCTTAACTTACCTTTCTCTTTGTGCAGTTACATCAATTGATGCCGTCAATTCTTACCTGTCTAGTAGCTAAAAGGTTGGGAAGTAAAATTTCTGACAACCATTGGGAGCTTAGAGATTTCACAGCAAACCTGATCTCTTCAATATGCAAAAGGTGAGTTCTTTGCTTCTCTTTTGTTAATATGCATTACATTCAAGTTCCTTATCTTCTCATGGTCAAATCATCTGAGTTCTGGTTTGGTGAAGCTTGCATCAAACTTATTCCTCTGCTTGTGCGCTTGGATAATGCAGTTCACATCAAATGCTGGATATTTCTCTACTCACTCTGAATGAACTTTTATAATTTTTCACATGCAAGTTGTGTCTGAGAGAGATTCTTAACCAATTCAACCGTTGTTGTAATAGACACTGTGTATGAACCTTATCATTTAAAGTTTTGTAGATTTGGGCATGTTTATCACAATCTGCAGTCTCGCGTGACAAGGACGCTACTACATGCATTCTTGGACACCACAAAATCATTGCCTCAACATTATGGTGCTATACAAGGGTTGGCGGCCCTAGGACCCAGTGTGGTACTTCATTTCTTTCACAATGCCTTTGCCAGGGTCTTCATTTCTTTTACAATGCTTTTGCCGGCGAAATAAATTTTCTTTTTTTTTGTTTTTTCTTCTGCAAAGAGTTATTGTTTAATATTAGATACGCTTGGCTCTTGTTAGCTATTTTGAAATTGTTTCCCAATAGAAGTCTTTCTTGTGTACTATTTTGAAATTACAAGTTTCAGGAGAAAGTAAAAAAGTATCGGAAATTGTTTCTACACTAGTTAGGAATAAGACTGCGTATTTTTGGACCTCTCTAGACCTTGCATATTAGCAGGACTTTCACTGAACTGTTGTTGTTCTAAGAAAAAGTAAAACAAGTAACTCTCATTCGACTAAAATTTAAGTAACTCTCTTTTGCTTATATTGTTTTACTATTATGTGACCTTATGTTTAATTTTGGTGTCTCATTCAATTCAGTTTTTTCTTGGGGTAATGACAAGGTTCTTGTGTTTTTAACCTTACTTTTAAGTTTTCAAAAGGTTCACTATGAAATAATGTTGAAAGGTAGGATTGCTGTCTGAGATCCCATCTAGATTATATCAAAATGGGTTGAAGGCTTGTCTTGTTAGTGTATTATATTGAAGATCATTTAGTTGTAATTGTGGTCCCTGATGTTGTCTATCCAATTTTTGAAACACCTCTTTCCATACATCTCATAATTTTTATTACTTCTTGACTTTTAATAGGTACGTCTTCTTATTCTACCAAATTTAGAGCCTTACTTGCTTCTCCTTGAACCAGAAATGCTTCTTGAGAAGCAAAAAAATGAAATAAAGAGGTATGAAGCTTGCCGTGTTTATGGTGTCTTGATGGTGAGTGCGATGTTTGATACTCTTTATCATTTCATGTGTGACAATAATGATAGGATAGAGAAATTTGTTGCTAACCTACCTGTAAAATCTGTAGCATGCTGCTGGTTTATGTTTGTTCGATCGACTGAAAGCTGTACCTCATTTGCTAACACCGTCACGTTCAATCTCACGTTCCATCTCCAAGTACAATGGAAGAATTGCAATTTCCATGCCAAGTAATTCTTCTATCTCTTGTCCTCTATGTGCATACGGTAGTTGGTTCTGGCATGTTTTGTTTGCTGTAGTGTTGATGTCAAGTATGCTTAGGAGTACAAGTACTCAGCCCGTTGAAGAATAATTTTTCTTGGTAATTGATCAGAAATTTGAAAGGTGGAAATGAACAGTAAGTGAATAGCTTTATCAAATGCTTTAATGATACAAATTATGATGATCAAAACTACAATTTTGGAGGATAAATTGGTTTAGGGGCATGTAGATAGTTCTAGAGAGCTAACATCGTTATACCTTCTGTGCATATAACTCGGAATTGTTACAACTTTGATTCTAGTTATATAATGGTAATACCTTATATTATTTTCTTCCTAGTGGACCGGTTGTTGGGTTATTTATCAGTCCAGGAGCATGTTAATTTATGTTTCTCTTTATCCATAACCCTTTTATTTACTTTTTCTTTTTCTGCGAATGATTCCTGCTTCTTTATAATGAAGACAAACGCAAAGCAAGCATGGACAATTTGTTGTCACAACAGCCACTTAAGAAAATAGCAACAGAAGGTGCAATGCCGATGCGGGGGATAGCAATGAACTCCATTCAAGGGGGTGGATTTGCAACAACTGTTGGCGTTTCTAGCATGGCTATGTCAGCCCGGCCATTATCTAATGAGAATACTGTCGGAAGGGAGGCTGGTGGTGAGGTATCAAAGACATCAAACGTCCTTGCTCAGGCTTGGAAAGAGGACATGGATACTGGAAGCCTGCTGGCATCTATGTTTGAACTTTTTGGTGACAGCATGCTGTCATTTACTCCTAAACCCGAGTTGTCAATTTTCTTGTAATTTGTGAGCAGCCATGAAAGTTGTCTAGAATGCGTGTGTAATTTATCTTTCAAGTTTCAAATTTTTTCTTAGGAAAGAGAATTAGTCCAATTCCAATGCCTGATATAGGCTGAATTATGTTAAAATTAGTTATCACTAATAAAAGTTTTTGTTCAAGTCCTATAAACTTTATAAAAGCCTGTTATGAAGAACAATTCAATTGTTCAATGTCGGGTTCATTCAGGTACGTTCCGAGCAATTGCTCGTACGATTCAGAAGCTTATCATGGCAAAGTTTAAGTCGATTATTGTGATGTTGCGGTCGAAACTGGTGGAGTCACAGGCCATACTCAACTCGGCCACATGTTCTTGCAGGATACTCTACTCAGCCACATATTCTAGCAGGATGCCTTGGGAGTTTTTCTTTCTTTTCCACTTTTTTTGGTTAGAATACAACATGGACTCCTTACGTTTAGAGGGAATCCAAAGATCTGTACAAGAAGACTTTGATTTGGTTGTAGGAATACAATTGCAGAAGAATTAAAAAATATGACACTATAAACATTGGTATCATTTATTTTGATGTTCCACCTTTAGAGTGCCATAATCTTCTTTTAGAGGATCAGTCGTGGCGTTATTTCTTCCGACTAATTAGTATCTGATGTACTTTTTCCCTTTATGCAAAAAAAAAATACACTTTTTACTACTTCCGAAAAATAACTAACATATTTATAAATAACCAATGTTTTAAAAAATCCAATTGAACATCAAATTGAAAAGAAGAGATTATTATAAAATTGGTATTTAGTAAAAAAATAAAAATGATGAAAATAATAAAAATATAATATAAAAATTAAATACTTTATTAAAATAAAAAGAATACACCAATACTTATTAATGTATAATCAATTAATAATAATTTAAACGAAAATTAAATTTAACATAAAATTAAAATTATAATAACAATTAAAATTATGTTCTTGAAGAAATGTGTATTTTATCATTGTCGAAAATTTTTTTATTTAAAGACTTATGAATCATGCTTCATTCAAAATATTTGCACCAACATTTTCTATTACAATTAAATAAATTATAAATCAAGAATGTCTGAAATTGTTAGTACATTGTAAGTCTACTATAGACTCTTCACAACATAACATGTGTAAAAGGTGCCAAACAACTTAAGTTTTGGACTTAAATGTTACAACCAACAAGTTTCATATTTAATATTTAATATTTATAAAATGTTGAAATTTAATTATTATAATAAAATATTAATAAATTTATGACATCGAGAATTAAGTTGTGTATCTAGGGGCGACGAATTTCATCTGGGTATTTTGGGAATCCGTCGTCATCCACCTCGCGCCGGGAAATGGAGTCCGTCGGCGTGCTCATGACCTACTCACCATCATACCCTTATCTTGTGGAAGAGCTTGAGAAACGTTTCAGTCTTTACAAATTACAAACCATTTCAGACAAAGCCCAGTTCTTGACTAGCCACAAAAGCGTCATACGAGCCATCGTCGGCAACGCTAGCGCTGGAGCCGACGCCAAGCTGATCGAACAGTTGCCAAATTTGGGGATAGTGGCGAGTCACAGTGTGGGTCTTGATAAGATTGACTTGGCCAAATGTAAAGAGAGAGGCATCAGAGTTACTAATACCCCAGATGTTTTGACGGATGATGTCGCTGATTTGGCCATTGGTTTGATGCTGGCTGTGTTGAGGAGGCTTTGTGAGTGTGATCGATATGTTAGGAGTGGGAAGTGGAAGATGGATGAGTATAAGTTGACCATTAAGTTCAGTGGGAAGACAGTTGGCATCATTGGTTTGGGCAGGATCGGCAGGGCAATTGCAAAGAGAGCTGAAGCATTTAGCTGCCCCATTAACTACTACTCTAGAACAGAGAAATCGGATGTAAACTACAAGTATTACCCTAGTGTTGTTGAGCTGGCTGCCAACAGTCATATCCTTGTAGTGGCATGCGCTTTAACAGAAGAAACCCGACACATTGTCAATCGTCAAGTGATTGATGCTTTGGGTCCAAACGGAGTCCTCATCAACATTGGTAGAGGTCCTCATGTTGATGAATCTGAGCTGGTGTCTGCACTTGTTGAAGGCAGGTTAGGAGGTGCTGGACTTGATGTGTTTGAAAATGAACCCCATGTACCTGAGGAGCTGTTTGGACTAGAAAATGTTGTGCTCTTGCCTCACGTTGGAACTGGCACAGTGGAAACCAGAAAAGAGATGGCTGACCTTGTCGTTAGCAATTTGGAGGCACATTTCCTGAATAAGCCATTGTTGACCCCTGTCGTTTAATTGTGATGTGAAGATGTTTCGACATTAGATTGATTGGAGGCTGTTTCTCTTTTTCTAGACACTTTAGAGAGCTATCTTTCTTGAACATTGAAAGTTATTTATGACCAAGGGAAATATTTGCAGCCTTCTAAGTTTATGGGTCGCATTTAGGTTCGTGCTCCTTCAATAAGTTGTTTGCATTTTGTATGCAAGTAATGCAAATGGGGTTGGTTCTGCTTATTCGCTGTGTAGCCCTATCGCCGTTTTCATTCAGATCCAGGAACTCGATGATTTGCAGCAAACCAAGCCATCTTCAGTCTTTGGCTTGGTCTTCTTTTCAAACCCCAAGTCTCTGACCTCACTTTCTGTACAAGGTAATCAAGCATCGATCTTTTTCTATGTCTATACTCTACTGGGTTTTATTATTTTAGAGTTCTTTGATTTTCATGTGAAAGGTTGGCTCTTTAAGACCATCGGCTTTAGTTTGATTATATGAAGTATGATTGGATCTAGTCATGTTCTTGTGCTAATGATCCGTAGCTTGTCTTTGATCCTGATCTGTAGTTCCTGATTGTAGATCTGTGCTGGATAGTCATTTGGTTTTGATAAAAGATTTTGGCTTTTGTTTCACTTCATAATTGAGTTCCTTAGTTGATGTTTTGGAGATAAAAGTAGTTAAGTTTTGTGGAAATTTTGGTTGGCAACCGTATTGATTTGTAGTTTAGTTTTTACAAAATACATTTAAGATATATAAAGATTGTTATGCCCTTTTATGCAAAGAGATTGTTAAGATTATGGCCCGTGCTCCTTCGATGCACGGATTGATGAAAATACTATAACCTCTTCTTCGACGAAGTATGTAAGCAGGCTGTTCTTTTTAGGATTGAATAAGAGGTATGTAATCGTTGCTCTCACTCTTTCTTGACACTCGCACTTTCTTCCTTTTCCGCAGCCTCCTTTTTTCAAGTATGATTCTTGATTAATCAGTCTCTTCTGCTTTGGTAATTTCTGAGTTTTATTGGGTTTTTTGAAATTTATATTCTTTATGATTTTTTGCTTTTGACATTAACTTCTTTGTTTGATTTAGTGTTTAATGCTTCCTAGGTTTGATTATGTTAATCTCTTTGTATATGATATTGTTGAGTTTATGTTAAGATTGAATTTTTATGCTTAATGATCTAATGGTTTCAGACGTTTTGTGTTTTTACATGTTGATTTAAAGTCGAGTTCTTTGATGCTTTATTGCTCTTTTATCATCTGAGTATTGGTATTTTTCTACAGACAAAGAGATGATATATTTCGTTATATTTTAATTTTAAAATATATTTTATTTTTAAAAGTCGAGTTATATTTTATATTTTATTATTTATTTATGTATTTATTGTAATTTTATTTACATAGTTTTTTAACGTGCCAATTTTACTTATTTACTCTTTAACATGCATCACTCTTTTATTATCACATCAACATGTGGGTCTACCGGAAGCAGCCTCTCTATTATGTAGAGGTAATATTGCGTACTATCAGACCTCTCCAGACCTCATTTCATTGCAAAATTTTGGACTGAATGTGATGATGATGATGTATAAAATAAGATATCAAGTGACTATTTGCAAATGACAAATATGTTTTTCTATAAATTGTCTTTTCAAATCACTGAAATCAAGATCAAGCAACAGTTCTTTTTATTCAATCCAAAAATTAGTGTAGTTAATACAATCAATATCAATTAAAACTTATATCTTCTTAAGCACCTTAAATACATACTTCAAAAATTATAAAATCAATAATAAAAATTATAACAATTGCAAAATAAAATTCAATCAACCAAATACCTATTATTCATCCTTAAATTACAAAGAATGTAAATTAGGTCATTGAATCTTTGATATTCTATACAATTTCGTTTTTTCATAATAATAAATTTAAAAACGCTCCAATTACATTCATAATAATGAAGAAGTCATTTGATTGGGTAATTTAACAAGTTTTGTCAATTTTAGAACACTTTTTTCAAATAATCTCCACCACTTATTTATATTTTAAATCAATAATTTTAAAAATAAAATAGTATTAATAAGTAAAAGATGAAATTAAAAAGTATGAAAACTTACCAAGTTGCATTTTTTTATTATAAGTTCTCTTTTTGTAAATGACCTAGCAAATTCCCTTAACTCTCATGATACAATTTAATTTCATTTGTTGTGTTTGATTATTCTTATTAAAGAAAATACTTTTGTATTCAATTATATCGAAAAACTGCCCATAATATCAATAGTTGTACATACATTTTTAATATATATGTAATAAGGACTAAGAAAGTAAGATACTAAGTGGATCTTTTGAGTGAGTTACTTAACCTATTGTTGATTCATAATATCTATATAATGCTTCTACAATTTCTACTTTCGTTTAAAAATATTCATAATTATTTTATGAACTCTATACATGCCATCATATATATATATATATACACCTTAAATACAGTTTTTTACATGAGTCAACAATTCTTAACAACCTTATAGTGGAGTTACAATCTTCATAATAATCAAGCATTCTAAAATTCGTTATCTAGAATAATAACGTAAACATTTTTTTCTTTCACACCCTTTGATAATTTGGCTTGAAAAGTATTTACATGTCACAAAATTTTAAAGTACTTGAAGTTGCTAACTTAGTAGTAACAGGACGCACAATCTTAGTCTAATATATTGAAATAAGTGAGGTTTTGATCAATATTTTGATGGTAACAAAACATAATTCCTACTGATGAGTTTATTATTTGGATGAAATGCAATATAAGAACAAAATGAAATTATAAATTCAAGAAGATAGTTTATAAAGTTGACAAAGATGACTAAAGTTTGCAATCGTGAAAATGAATACCAAATTAACTGAGAATAAAAGAAGATCAAGACTTATCAAGGTCATTTATATCTTGTATTATTAATTATAATTTCACTTCGCTAATTTGATAATTTCAAAAGCTCACCATTTATAAACATTTCATCTTACTTCTTTGCATGAGCCTTTTCATTTACTAAGAGGTATTAGAGCTTTTGTTTTTAAGAGAAAAGCCTCTTGATTTTTTAAACACTCTTTAGAGAATATTTTGGGAAGCATTTAAATCATAATTGCATTAGACAAAATGAGCTTGAGCATCTAAATTTGTTAATAATATATTTTTAAGGGGTTGGTTGATATATACGAGTTAGTGGTTAACCAATATAGGTTTGCATTATTAAATTTGATGTATCAAGAATTAGTTAACCAATATGCTTGATGATTGACTAGTCTCTTAATAGCTAATGAATTTGTGCATTCAATGGACGTAATCCAAGTGAAATTATGGTTCCTCTTCATTTTAGAAGAAGATTGTAAAAGGGTTCTTATTTACTCAAAAAAATTGTACAAAGGTTATTCTTCTTTTTGAAAGAAGAATTATAGTAAAATTATAAGAAGAGTCTTAGGAGTGAACGTAGGCATGGATTGTTTACTGAACCACTATAAATTGGTTTATATTTTTTGTATTTTCTTTAAATTATTGTTTAATTGACTTATGCTAAGTAATTTTCTCATCATTATTTATATTGATTATTGTTAATTGAGTAAAATGGTTAGAAAAATTATTGAATTTTATAGACACCTAGTTAAGCCCTTCTTGGATTCCATTACAGGCTAACAAATGGTATCAGAGTAGATTCATTAAGCTAACATTTCTAACGAAATTCTATAACAAAGATCATAATAGCATATGTTGGAGCATCATCATCATCATTCAACCAAGAGAGATAAAAACATTAGTAGAACATTTTTCTTTGATAAGAATGATTACCTCTATTAGAAAATTAGGATTACATTCTTTTTAATGGCCAGAAGTGCAAACTTATGAATAACAGTTTTAAATAGTCCCTTTATACCTACGGGCATAGATAAGAAAAGTATCCCTAAATTAAAGAAAAAATAAGAACCTCAAGATAAGAGATTAATTTGTTAAATAGTAAGGTCATACACACCTTATTTTGTACATTATGAAGAAATGAATTTAATAGGGTCTTTATGTGTGAAACGACTTTATGACAATTAGCATTCATTAGAAATTACATAAGAGGGAACAAATCACGTAAAGGAAAGCAAAGTTGGCATATTAACAAATTAACAAGGTTTAAAATGACGCATAATGAAAGTATATCTAATATGTACACTAGATTTATTAATATTATTACCATTTACTTGTTTTGAAAAGACTTACACTAATGTTCAAATGGTAAGAAAATTGCTTAATGTATTTCCAAAGATGTAAGAAGCAAAAGTGATGATTATACAAGAAGTTAAAGATCCAACAATACTACCATTGGAGGAACTTATAAGATCTCTCTTGACATACGAAACGAGATTTAAGAGACACAAGAAAAATGACACTTTCAAAGAAAAAGAATGTAGCATTTAAAGTATCAAAGGAAGAATCGAGCAAAGAGGAAAAGATTTCTAACTAGTGAAAGCAATGAAGAAGATATTGACTTAATCACTAGATAATTCATGAAATTCTTGAAGGAAAAATTTTCTAAAAGAAAAGATTTCAAGGAAGATAAAGGTAAGTTAAAACATAAATTCTCTAACATTATTTGTTTTAAATGTAAAAAATTCCAATCGCATAAAAACACAATGCCCCCTACTCAAGGATGATAATAAGTATGAAAAAATTGCAAGTGCTTTATTACTATAAACGATGATAAGGTAATATCCAACTCCGATCATGTAATAGTGGTGATAGTGATTTGACATATGATGATCTAGTCAAAAAGTTTCGAAATCATGTATAAGAAAAGGAAGAAATTATTTTCCAAATTCAAAGACGTTCAAAAACAGTTGGATACATGCATGAATGAGAATGAAAATATAAATTGTAAATTGCATAGTATTAAAGAATCCAAAAATGTGATTATTGATGACAATTGCAACTTGGATGCATTCAAACATAAGAATGAAATATTGAAAAAGAGGTCAATGCCTTCAATAACTCATTCTCCAAGTTTATCAAGAAAAGAAGATAATAAAAAACATTTTAGGAGCTCAAAAGAATTCCATTAATAAGCAATGGAATATGATACAACCATAACAGTGAAGTTAATTTTAAAAACCATACTTACCAATAGAAAATATTTGCATAGCAAAAGATCATTGCCACATCCACTATGAGTAATTCTAAAAGCAAGCAACATGCTTTCATATATGGTTAACAATCTTTGCATAGATATCAATAATTTTAAGGAAGAATAGACATAACTTCTATAATAACATGCAAACTCATTCATAATCCTTTAGACCTTAAAGAAGCATACATCAAGTATTTATTCAAGGTCAGATATCATACATATAGTCATGGTAGCTAATTCACTAAAAAAACTATTCAACATATTTAATGTTCAAACTAAAATTTTTCATTATGCTTACACACATAAAATAAGTAAAACATTTATGCATCATCATCACTCGTATAATATGTAATGTTATCTTTGTGATAAGTTCGGATATGTTAATAATTTTATTTCATGAAACAAAGGATAGTAAGTAAAACTTTAAAAGAAGAGGGTTAAAAAAAAGGAGACTAACAACGAAAGACAAAACTCATTTGGGTACCTAAAATACAGAAGATTTGATAAGTTATGAACATTGTTTCTTGATCACCAAAATTAAACAAATGAATGTTGTTATCCAACATAAGTAACAACGGTTACATTGGCATTAAAGCGAAAGAAAGGTGACAACGTTGGACCTTTTCTACGTGAACTATCAGACTATACTTCCAGGAGGGCTTTAAAAAAGAATAACTAAAAGAAAAGCTTTCGTGGAGATGGTCTTGAAGGAACAGTTGAAGGTGAGGTCGCAGTTCTAAGTGGGGTAGGAAATCCTTTGCTTTCTTGAGCCCCCACCATTCTATCTAGCAGTTTTGTAGCTTTGGGGTCTGTCAGAAGAGTCTTTTGAAAAGACTGAGAGAATCCAGTTGCAATAATGGTCACATGAATCTCTCCATTATAACGATCATCCACGACAGCCCCGAATATTATGTTTGCTGATGGATCAGCCAAACTTGTTACCACCTGAAATATGCAGATGGCAAGCCATCAGATTATAAGAAATGAATATAATCCTACATGGTACAATTTATAACACTTCTATGGCTTCAAATAATGCAAGTGGCAGGTCCATGAAGATTTGCAACCCTTATTTACATTAGATTGGTTATGGCCGTATATTGAAACATTTAAATGAAGGCATGACCGAGAAAGGATCATATGTGGAACTAAGAGCAAAGTGTCAATGCCATGAATCAAAGGTGAGAATTAAACGGTACAACTCAAGCCTAACATCCTATTGAGACTAGATTCCAGCAACAATACAGTAAGAGGAGAAATACGAAGTCTAGCAATTCAGGCAATATGTGAGGGTGAAATGGGGAATCTTAAAGGGGGGTGAGTCATGTGGGTGTTAGTTAGAAAGGGGAATAAAATGTTGTTATGGGAGAGAGAATGGGCATTCGGTTATGATATGCTGAAAGGTGAATGTCTGGAGATTTAGCTAGCTCTCAAAGTCTAGCTGAGGAATATCAATTTCATTGTTTCTTCATCTCTTTTCCATATTTCTTCCTATTCTGTTGCTGTTTATGTCTGCATTTAGTGCAGGTTTTTGCTACTTTTCGTTGTCATTTTGTTAGAGCTGGTGGTCTCTAACACATCCATAGCCATGAAAATCCCTTCTTTTAGCTAATTAATAGATTTAATCAAGAAGTCCTGGCCAAATGAGTATTCCTCCTTACCAAAGGTAAGAAATCATTGACGTGTAAATTCAAAACAAAAAGTTATGATTCCAGCAATATGAACTAGGGTAAGGAGAACTAACAAACTCAGAAACCCTGTTCTAAAAAAGGTGTTAATTGACCTATGCTTGCTTAGTTTGAACATTTATAATTCTCAATGTTTCTGATATGGACACGAATTTCTATGGAAAGTAAGGTGATAAAGTACCTGGGACACTCTATTCAGTTTTAGCAATGTTATGTCTTTTCCTCCGGTAATATTATAAACTACTCCAGTTGCTGACTGGATAGAAGATCCAATCAAGGGTGCCAAAGTAGCTTGTTCTGCTGCCTCTTCAGCTCTATTTTTACCGGACGACACCCCAACTCCAAGCATTGCAGTGCCAAATTCTTTCATCACTGCTTTTACATCTGCAAAATCCACATTAACTAGACCAGGTATCTGCAAAACCAGGAAGTCACCATATGTAGACAGAGTTTGAATCTAGATGCTGTTTGCTATTTGGCTACTAAAAAGATAAAAGTTAGAGATTGCAGAATCCAGATTTTAGTAGAAATGACATCGATTTATCCAAAATCATAGTGAGATAAAACTTGCAAAACTATTATAATGATGAGTGTGGCCAAATCATAGAAAATTCCATTTGACTGAGGCTCCTGCATACTTTCACAAATTGTTAAGGTGCTTTAGTGTATATTACAGGAGATTGATAGCAAAATCAGCGTAAAAATGGCAACTAAAGTCGTAACTCCGGAAAAAAACAAATGGACAAGAGCTAAAATATGGAGATGTAACTCATCTTTTTCACAAAATACTCACTGTTATGATACCTAAAATTCCTTGCACTCCTTGGCGAAGAACATTGTCTGCCAGAACAAAGGCATCCTGAAGTGGTGTTTGCTCATTAGCAATATCAAGCAAGCAATCATTCGGTATCACAATTAGTGTATCCACATTTTTCTATAATTTTTGAATGGCTTCAAGGGCCTGCAAAGATACAGATAAAATTTGTTCAAGATATAATTATTATGACCACAGAAGTAATCATTAAAATACAGAAAGAAAATGAAAAACAGGAGGATTTTCCTCTTGGTAATTCATAAAAGTAAACCACTTAAACAGATGAAATGAAAAAGAGGCACTTGCTTGCATGGATCTTTTACGTCCTTCAAAGCTGAAAGGATAGGTAACAACACCAATAGTCAAATATCTTGCCTCCTTTGATATCTGAGCAACGACTGTTGCAGCACCAGATCCCCATGCCAGCTGTGACAAGCACAAGATCTGAGCCCTTAAGAGCATTTGCAACTGCTTCTTTTGATTCCTCAGCAGCTTGCTCTCCAAGAAGTGGGTTTCCCCTGTTACCTGCACACCTCTTTAACTCTTACAAAAAACCAAATCAAATAGACACGGCAAAGTTCTCACCGAAAGTTTTTCAAGATAGAAAGAGTCTAAAAATTGAATCAGGGATTCCATTGGATGAAAATTCGATTGCCAAACCTAGTCCACGAGTCAAAGCCTCTCCAATCTGAATTGGATTTTCTGCAGCAGACTGCAATAATGCTAGAGAATCAGTGTTTACGGCAAAGAAATCAACGACCTGCTCCATCAAGCAGACATTACAATCAGTTAATATGCCCAAGCCACTGAACACCAAGACTTCATGTACATACATAAGTACACAATAGTCCCATTTTATCATGACTACAACACTTCCTTAAGAGACACATTAGGCATGCTGTTGAAATTAAAGTTCTTATAATACTTTGATTGCAGACTTTTCCTTATCAGAGTGATGTATGAAAAGTATAACATTACTGATAATTTTTAGTTTTCTAGACCAATGGTTGATCACTGCTTTGTACTGCTACGTCCTAACCATCTTACCATTTTTTAGATAGACTAACCAATTCAATTTTGTTCACCAAGTTGAAGAAAGTAGGAGAAAAGAACATGCCAACGTACATACAGATCCCCACTTTTAACATACCATGAGCCAACCATTCAAACCATTAAAAAGGAAAACTGAAATATTGATGTTTGTTAGACCATATTGAACAGATGGCTAACTTTTCTTAGCAGAACAACTGAAGTATACCTGATTGCTTGCTAAGAAAGGGTGTTAAACATCATCATGATTGAAAATTTTTGAACATTTGAAAATGTGGGTTTATTTTCCATGCACATCAATTATCAAACTACATATTAGAAATGGTCTTTCTATTAAGTACGGATAAGGCTGTGTATTATTAGACCTCTCTAAATTTCATATTTCAGCGGGACTCACAAAAGGAGTTGTTTATCATTTATCATACTACATATGTGAAAATGCTAGTCTAAAAGAAAAAAACAAAAGGACAAAATCACTCAATTACGTAATATATCACAAATCCCAGACTGTTTAAGTTTGCCTTATTTTAACCAATCCAAGTCAAAACTAATAAAGAAGGAAAATGTATAACCTTAACAATATATTTACCTGTCAACCACTTCCAATTATGCGGTTAACAGCATTGTTTCCGCCGCCACCAACGCCCACCACCTTTATCCTGGCAGACTCCAAGGGCATGAAGGAGCAGCTAACTCTTCCAGAATTCCAATGGTGCTGTTTCCAAACACTCCTTCGTCTGCTTATTTGCGAGTAACTTGGTCTTATTTGAGAGTAACTTGGTTTACAGTGAAGTAAAGTGTTTTGCACTAACTGAAGTTGATGCGTCGCCATCTTCCCTCCTAAACTATTTGGTTTTGGAGGGGTATATATGTTGCCACATGATCAAGCAAGTCTTCTATTCACAGCATTGCGCATCTTAGGTAATATTTTCAAAAGCAACAACTAGTCGTTATCAATCTGATACCTAGTTCATTTCAAGCAACTCCACCCACCACCCCAACAAATGATTCACAAAAAGCAGAAAATTTGTAAAATGTCAGTAACTATACCGATGCTACTCCTGAAAGCTGAATTTCCTTATATAATTCCTTCCCCGGTTGGTTGGCCCGTGACTTGATTCTCTTCTCAACTTTAAATAGTGAAAGTAAACAAAATTTGCAGTGAAAACAGAGAAAAGAGAATTCAAGTTTAAAAAAATATATTAAGGAAAAGCAATATCGATAGCACCGCTCTCCGTAGCGATATTGAAGGCCAAAGGACAAGCTTTATGGTTTAAAGTGGGTTTAAGTTTGTGACAGCGTAGTTAATCGGAGAAATGGCAACTGAAAGCTTTGGTCTTTGAAGCGGCCGAAAAAGCAAAGAATGAGCTTGACTTGAGTTTCATAGAGATAATAAAGTTGGATTGCGTAAATCGTGCTGTGAAAGCAAAATGGCAATGGGGTTTTACGTTTCACAGAGCAACGACGGAGACAAGGGTTGATGAGTAATGGGGTTTTAGAGTAAGGATCTAGGAGTAGTGATGTCATGTGACGGTGGTCAGTAAAAGGGCAGGGGTGGAGACAAGATGGTGTTTACAAAAGGCCGTACTTTTGTTTTCTTACTCTTTGGAGCGGTCGGAAATGGGCACCGCCAAACCTTGTTCTGGCGGGTGTCGCACCGAAGAGGGTTTAAAGCAGAAGATATTTTGATTATTTCAGCAAGAAAGGGGGTGATTACAGTTTTAGGCCTGTTTGATTTGAGGGTTAATAATGGAATGGAATGGAATGTAACACACTTCTATTATTTGTTTGAAAGTTTTATAATAGAATGGAATGGGCTGGGATGAAAGCGGAGGGTTTTATGTTACGTTTCATGCCGTTCTAAACAGTGAAAATAAGAAACCTCCGATTTGAGGGATTTAGGATGGAACGTAACATAGTAAATACATACTATCTAATATACCCTCGATAATTCTTCTTAATATCAACTCTGACCAAATCATAACATTAGTATATCAAATAGAATATAATGATATTTAATATAATAAATTTTATTAAATAATTAATAATAGTATTTTCATATTACTAATAATAAATTATTTATCTTTAATAATAAAATATAAAATTTTATATTTAAAATTTATTTATTTATATAGATCTGCTCGGCTTGTTTTGTTTGATATTATGTGATTCATGTAAGGATTCGGTCAAACCTTACCTACCTGTATATGGTCCCTTCTCTTTTTACATGGTCCCTTTCATCATGTCCCGTAACTCCCACATGTGTTCTTGTTGCCCACTTCCTCAACCTTCAACTACTGTGATGGAGAGTA
>JANIJH010000225.1:75996222-76021028 GCA_024520975.1 Erythroxylum areolatum | reverse complement strand
GGTCAACCTGAATATCCTCACCAGATACAATATGGCCCAGAAACATAATCTCATCCAGCCAAAATTCACACTTACTGAATTTGACGAACAACTGCTTATCTCTCATAAGCTGCAAAACAATCCTCAGATGCTCCGCAAGCTCCTGTCTATAAAATGGAACAGCCAAGTTTCCGAGCAACACTGATTATGTAGGTAGCATTCAACCTCTTCTGCTCATCTACAGTCCCATTTAGTAGGGGAAAAAAAGGGAGGATGGATGGTCAGAGGAAAACCATTAAAGATAAAAACAATGATCAAAATGCACCACCACTTGCAAATTGAGTAGAATTAACAGTTTAGTTCCAAGAAAGTTTACACGATGTCATACCAGTCTCACCCTTGGTAACAAGGTTCCAATTGACCACTCTTGGCTCCACAGAACTGAGAAACTCAAGGAAGAAGATTCCATTTGACAGACTTTTATCCTTAAATAATTAAAAGCCAGCAACACAAGATAAGCATAATATTTCAGATGTGGTGATTTATATGGAGACGAAGGCACAAATTTCCTATACCTTGAAATTTTCAATTTGGGAAGTTCTGCCAGAGCTTCTAACTTTTCTATTTGCCCATTTTAAGATATCTGAATCAGTGATCTCCTTTCCTTGGGAGCGAGATCTCAAGTTCTTCAGAAGTTGAAGCATATTATATCTCATCAACTGCCACAAGAAAGCTGAAAAATATCTGATGAATTTTAGCCATATTCAGGGAATTTTTTTAAAAAATTGTTTATAGAAAAGAAGCAGGAAGGATACTTTATTTTACATAAACATCAGATCTCAAATCCCATTTACTCATCAAGGAAAACTCTCACAAGATAACCAAAACAAAACTAAGAGCAAATACAGGTATCTTATATGGAAATAGTTACCAATCCCTAATAGATATTGAAGATTACCAAGTATCAGTTTCTTGTTTCCTTGTACTATATCATTTCCACCCACATTTACAAGGGAGAATTTCAACTGTCCTCCAATCTTTACGACTTGATTGCAATTTTCTACTTTTCTGAATGGCATCTTAATTGGAGGCTTTGTTGCCTGCTTCCAATTAACCGATCCGGGAGAAACCTTGTCAAGCACTTCCAAAAGTATCCACCTGCAGCCAAAAGTATTAGACAATCAATCTTGGTACCTAGTTACTAGACTTCAACCAAAAGAAGAAAATAAGTTTTCATCCGAGGCATCAAGGTGATTATTATGTAGTGCACAAGGAACATGATTGGAGTTGTAAGCAATTTAAAAAACAAATCCCAGAATTTTAAGCTGAGTAAAACCTGCACAACTGTAAATTACATATTCCAACTCCTAAAAACATGTTCCTCATGATGGAGAATACCATGCAGGATGCTTAATTCATAAGAAGCTCAACAAACCGAATTCTAAATAGTCAATCAAAATGCCAGTTGCTATGTAAAAGGAGCACATACCCATTCCTAACATCTTCAAATAAATTGTTAACATAAGTAGCAATTCCAAGACTGTTGATCCACAATCTATAGCATCTCTCCTCTCTAGATGTCTGCACATCATCTGTCATCCTCTCCGCAAAAGAAATCGTTTTGCTGTCTGTAGTCAAGCCACTCCTGCAAATGAATACAGAAGAATCCTGATTCAATACAAAGTCAATAATGGACAGTGGTAGAAGGAAAGGAAGTGGGTGGAAAAAAGAATTTTGTATTATGCAACGGACAGACATGGAAAATATTGGAGATGAAGCCAAAAACTATTGGCAATGCTGTAGATTTGGAATTATAGGATGAACAAACAGTAAGAATCTTAAAAGACGAGCATTTTTACACCATAGTTTGGACATTTCATCAAGCTTTTTTTCTCAGGGGTGGTGGAATGGGTGGCGAGGGTGAGGGCAAGGGCGAGGGCGAGGGCGAAGGAGTTGGGGGTAACAACAGACAAGATTTGTCCTACCACTGCACCTACTGAATCATCATAAGCTCTCATCTACTAACTTTTCCTTTTAATCATGCTTTCAGAAGTAGCATAATTCTTATTCTTCTGGCCATCTGAATAGTCCATCGCATGTAAAACAAATCAATCAATAAGTATGGGACGGATAAAACATAGGTTGAGGATGATGAGTAGAAAGCAGCTTTTTCGAGTCTCGAGCAATTCTTGGGTGAATGGGTCCACGTTGATTTACCATTGTATGCTGTAGCCAGCATGTTACAACATATTGTAATTTCTTTCTCAGATGTAGAATACACAATTTCAATTCTCAGAAAGAGTAGTGTTATAAGCAGCATGTCAATAACATATTGCAATTTATTTTTCAGATGTAGCATACACAATTTCAATTCCAAAAGGCGATTCAGAAACATTAGTGCAATTAAGGAAAAGAAACAGCAATTTAATTCCAACCTTTGATGAAATATTTGTGCCACAAAAGCAAGATTCAGATTTGCTGAGCCTTCAACAATGTCTTCGGGTTTCAAATACCGCTTGCAACCCATCTTCTCTGAATGATCAAGCACCAGCTTTGCCCTCTCTTTGGGATCCTTGCAATCCAAAGTAGATGGATCACAGTGTTCTGGTGCAAGGACATTGAGCAAGTAGGTATAAGCCTTTCCATCCTACAGACATGCAAATAAAAGCATTACTAGTGTAGTTTGAAAATTTCAGATTCGTGTTTTTATTCAGTTTTGCTTACTCAAGCATAACAGGGAATAAACAAAGGATAACAGCTGCAACTGCTCTTCTCCTTAGACAAAACAGATTATGAGCAGACATCATCAAAGGACACAGAAATTGCAGAGTTTCTAAAGCAGGACCAAACAAATTATTGCTCTAGACATTGCTCAATGATAAACATAAATTTCCCATAGAGGATGAAATAGATTGCAAATAGACATCAAACATATGAAAGAGACTCTTCAATGTTCAAACAAGAAATTCCAAACCATTGAAAGTAAATATCAAGCATGAGTCTATGACGTGATTAAAAAGGGGACTCCAAGTAATTATGAGCTCACATAAATTTTTCTACAAGTACACGCTCTTAACATAAAATTTTAGCCGTCAGTACCTTCAAATCAGAAGAGAAATTTGTGACAGGTTTCTCATAGCCTCCTTTCTTGAGATGGAAATTCATCCATTTCAGCAAGACTTTTTCAGGAGCTAATCCCATAAGCTCCTCCACATCCTGTAAGATACATCAAGCCAAGATTGAGAAAATATCACTTCTGGTTTAAAGTACGGAAATCCGGATATCACTATATCTCAAAAACAAAATTGCATTACAGTATTGTCTTCCACCAATTCCACAAGCTGTGGTGTCTTCTTGAGGTTGAGATCTGCTAAAAGTTGAATCTGTGATTATCATAGTCAATGTATAACTATCAGTTTAAAACTCCATGATCTTCTTGTTATGCAACATGAATCCACAAAGTTCTGAACTGTGCATGGAAAAAGTTTGAATTTCACCTTAATAATTTGAGAAATCAATCCAAGTACCAAATGAGGCTGCAAATAAACAAACAATGCAAATTCCTTCAGAAAAAAACTCGTGGCTTATCCATTAGAGAATCTAAGTCAGCTCAAGCTTACTCTTCCTTCCACCAAATCCTGTGTGCCAATGTTAACCACCGTGCATCCGATAGCTTTTGCAGAGTTGAGGCACAGAGTGTGATTTTCATTCCTTTCCCATGGGTTCAAAACTCGTTTTGTGTTTATGGCTCGTTCATCTATTGTTCCCGGCACAGCAACATTGATAAGCTTACTACAACACCCCACAAGATAACAACATTATTGTCAAATCTCAGTTAATTAGCAAATGAAAGAAGCAAACAGGTCAAGTGTGCACTATCATATACCATAATAGTACTCCGTCTCTCACAAGATTGAATAGATCATTTGTAGCTGGATCTAAAGGAAGAAACTGCTTCAGAAATGGGTCATCCCCTAGATAAATGTTAATGTGAACAACATAAGATGATTTCTCTGCTTCATTGATTGTGTGAAGAAGAGTGGTCGTAGTTGCCTTGAGAAATGATGAATCATGTTTTGCAACCCCTGATTTTGTTTTAGCTCGACCTTGCAAATTCAGATATGCCTGCAAATTGGAAAACGGTTGATGAACAGGCAAAATCATATATAAACTGACGATTTATTCATATGGAAACATCATGTATGTTTTCCCTCTGGCATCCTCCAAGATAGCTGAAGACAAAGAATTCTAATTCCACACTCACTTCATTCTCAGCCAATTATCAGAAGTGAAACAGAAAACTACTTACCCTGAGGAAGCCTTCAAAATCAATATCACTGCTCAGGTCAGAAAATGACTCGCTCAAGATCCCAGTTATCTCCTCCTCATTGAACATTGAGCTAAAAGCTTTTAGCTTTGCCATCAAAGATGGCAAATCTCCAACAGCAACCTTGCCGTTTTGATTCTTTATTGAGAGGAACTAGAACGAAGAAAGCATATGAAATGAAGCTATATTCAGAAGAAAAAAAATATAGTCTAAAGGTCCAACCTAGCGTAATCAGGATTAAAAATTTTAATAATTGAAACATATAATGCATGAAGAAACAATGACAGAACTCACTTTCGATTTAAGGCTGCGAAGTTCCACTTGTGTGAACTGACTTTGAAGCCCTTGATCGGAGATATGAACACCTATATAACTCGACATCTTCACAAATTTCTAACGCAGACAACACTCAAAATCGCTAAATTAATCTTCCAGATTAGACAAAATTGGTACGAGTCCCTCTCAAGAGTCTTTCAATTCCAGCATCCAAAAACCAGCACAAGAACCAAAGACTCAGCTTTTAGATCCTACTTATAAACACATGCCAACAATCGACGATCAAAACTGCCTCACAGATGGTCTACCTTGAGCCCAAAATGCAATCTTCCATCCCTGATGCAAACGGAGATTGTGATAAATATTCAAATGTGAATGGATTAAACCACAACCGGATGCATTTTAACTACGTCTGTTCATAACCAACATTAATAATGAATCGCAACCCATCAACTAAAATCTAAAAGGAAGGAGAAAGCACACAACAAACGTCGAGTTGGGACAAGAAAAAAGCAACAGAGATCACAAAAAAAGCACCAAAAATAGAAATGAAGATGAAAACCAAAAAGGAAAAAACCAACTCGCTATAACAAACAACGAAACAAGACTTCGTTGGAACGGAGTGAACGCAAAACTCAAGAAAACAAACCGCAAATTGTAAATCACCCAGAAGCGAATACCTGTGACAAAGTGCAAAACATAGACGGATTCTCGTCAGAAACCAATCAAAATGCATCAAAAACGATCCTTTACGAGGGTATAGATAGAGAAAAAAGGAAATTAGAGAGAGAAAGTATCGATGTTCCTTGGCGGAAGGGCAAACTGAGAAAACATGAATAAGAAAACAGAGAGAATGAGAGAGAGAGACGATTTTTACCAAGAGAAAGCCAGCGAAGGCCTTAGTGGCCCTCAGAAGCCGGTCCCGTGGCAGTTTTGCTACTCTCGTGTGTATGGTTAATTTCGTGGAACTCGCTTGGTATGTTTGCCACGTCAGCCCATTCGTGACATGTACTTGCCAACTTTGGCCTTTCTAATGGACGTCTCTTTGTCTCGACGTAGAATTTGCCAGATATTCAATATCTACGAAGGAAATTATTTTATTTTTTGGACACAAAATATACCGAAAATTCAACTATTTAGTTTATTTTAATAATTTTTATTATTTAAATTTAATTAATTAATTGGTCAACTTATTAAATTAAAATTAATTAATTTTATTTAACAATGTCAATTTAAATTTAAATTATTCAATAAATAAATATAATTTCTTTTAATTATATTTTAAATTCTTTAATTTTATTTAATCCTTAACTGAATCTGTTAAATCTTAAACCGCCCTGATTGTTAAAACAATAGAATATAGTTCTTATAGATTTCTATGCTTAAAAACTAAGAATTTCTTTCTCATTAAATTATTGGTCTTTTGGTAATAACTTAATTTTTTTTTAGTTAAAGATGAATATGGTAACTTTCTCAATTTGATATAGTTTGAAGTTTAGCTTTAGTCTTGAAAAAGAAGCGCTCAATTTAGTTTATTAGTTAAGCCAGCCACACAGCAAAAAGGTAGGTACATTTACCTAATTTTACAATTATTTGTAAACAGAAACAAAAATCAGAAGGACCATTAACATAAAATATGAACAGTGAAAGCATCCATCCATCAATGTCTAAACTTTCTGGTAAGATTTTTGGTAGGCCCATTTGTTGGAGCAGTAGTAAAAGGGGGCCACTAGATGAGCCTAATTAGTTACTTCGTATGATTAATTAAACGAAGGTTTCAAAGTTTGGTCACTTTCTGTTATAGATTGTTCACACATTAATCTCCAAACTAGCAACCACCGACCAAACCGACCGAACCTTTTCCTAATGGCTCACTGTAACATTGTTTCCAACTTCCATGCCCCACGTGCCCTGCACGTTGGAGAAAACGAAGAGCCAATATAATAACCAATAAAATGATTTACAATATACTTTTCTTTTTCATGCTCTATATATAATAGTATACAGAACATATGGTCAGACTACCATCACCTAAATTTCAAAACAGTTATCACCAATGGAACTTATAATGTTGGTACCAACATAACGGATCACTAAACATCAAAAGGTAAAATGTTACTTCAAAAATTAAAATGTGAAAATATACAATTATGTTACAATCACTCCTTAATGAAAATTCTTACGTCTCCATCATAGTCATGTTGTTGTTAAACATTTGGAGTCTAAACTCATTCTTGTTTCTCTAAGATTTCAACTTTATTCGAGCTTATATTGAACATACATTCCTTTCCATATCAAACGAAAAGCATATATGGTGTTCAAAGACTTTTCAATGGAAAGGTTTCATCATTTTACCTTTTTTTCTATATTTTTCTTTTCTTGAGCATATTACTTTTGTTTGGTTTTTTATATTTTTCTAAATTTTAGGCTCCTTTTCTATAACTATTGAGCACCTTCTTAGGCTATAAGTGTAAAAATCCTGGTACATCGATTGGAAGTTTAGGGTCGCACGCTTGTAATTTTCGTTAGAGGTTATCTTTGAAGAAAAGACTATGATGATAAAGTTATTCAAATATCTAAACATAGTAAAGAGGTGAATAAATAATGACTTACTTTCCAAAACATGAGTTCCCTTTTATATAGGAGGTTTAGGAAGATATAAATCCTACAAATGGATGGCATTCATACCCAATGAGGTAAGTCATAACATGTACAAACTCTAACACAAGTGATACATGGCACATGCCACATAATAAGGCTTGATAGAAATATTATGTCACACATTTGACATAATACATAGACACCTTTGGTTCTTACAAAGAATAGGTTGGGTCATAGAGGGTCATTTGGCCAACTAAGTCTTAATGAAGGCTTAGGAACTCCATTAAAACTAATGTAATTTCTCTAGCTTTGCAATCATAATTGTGATTCTTTAAGGTTTGTATGCTTTAGTCTACTTGCCAAGTTATCACCCATTCAATTACACATGAGAATTGAAAATTTTTATGAGTTTTGGTGAGAGGTCTTAAGAAATGGGAAGGTATCACAATCTTAAAATTTTGTTTTGCTTTCATATGATTTGTTAAATGCTATTATATAAACCTAAATAAGTATCTCAAAGGATGATTTATTTGACACATAATGCTTACTTGATATAAAAATGAAACCTATAAGTGACTCAATTGAACAACTTATCAATCTGCAGACCGCAAGGGATCCTTTATTTTGTAGGATATTGCATACAATTTATTTCTTAAGAAGTTATGTTTCTCTATCACTCATTCTAACAATAATGACTTAAGTAGTTGGTGTATGAGTAGTTTAGAGACCTTTTGTAAGAGTGGATATATGGAATCCTTTGATAATATAAGTAAGGCTTGAAGGGTAAGGAATGTAAGAGAGTCTTACTAATATAGGTAGATATGAAGCTAAGAAATATGTTGGGTGTAAGGCTTGTAAATTTCAACGATCTTATGAACAAATACAGCATTCCACCTTATATCTATGTTAGATGTCTCTTTAGAATTATAAAGGGAATGTTTAACATAATAGAGGCAATTATCTAGTATTAAGACAACATTCAAAATGGCATGAGACTCTCACTTTATAATGTAGTGCAACATAATTAATGATACAATATTATGCTTTAACTAGTTATACCCTGACTCTTATGGGATTATAGTCTGCTTTATAATGGCTTACCATCTTTGACATGTAAAAACTAATAGTATTATTTTGATAAATGTACAAAATCAAACTTGTAAAATATTAGTTTAAAGGAGGAGAGTCAATTAGGTTTTAGATTTATGAAAGGGAACATGAACTATCACTTTAACAAGTGATAAGAGAACTATATGATGCTAAAACTTCATTCTAAAATCCTTTTGGATAAGTAACTTCTTTTATCGTATAGGAATTCTGTAACATCTCGTTTCTATACTAAGGGTTAGAACCTTAGATTTCTGTAACTGAAAAATAACAATGAGAGATTAGAAAAATGTATTTCACACTCATGCATAATATTAGCATACACACATATGAACTTGAATTTTGCACACATTACAATGATTTGTTCATGCATTCATTTGACATTTTTTGGATATAAATGATTGTTTTAATGTGATTATAACATGAATTATGGATTATGTGTCTTAAAAATTGAGTTGGTGTGTATAAGTAGTGATTTAGAATTTTTGGTGAAATTTGCGAATTTTCTAGAATTAAGGACATTTTTTAACTAGAAAAAATACCGAGTGGCAAGATAATTGATGAATAGTAGCAAAAATAAGTGTTAGATGGCATAGAAATTTTGATGAATGACATGAGGATTTAATGACACATGTCATTTAAAATTGGGAGTCAATTGGATTAGAATTGGGACACAAATGAACTAGCTAATTAAAAGACCAAAAGAGGACCATGAGAAAGTGACATGTGACAAGTGGCAAGTGACAAGTGTCACTTACCACACCACTTGTCTTAACTCGTGATTTTTATTAAGTGAAAGACCTACTCTCATTTTGGTCTTTCGCTTGCTATTTACTCTTCTTTTCGTTAGCCTCTCTCATCTTCTTCATCTTTATTTTATCTTCCTCTCCTTCTTATGACACTCTCTTCTCCAAGCATCAAAGTTGAACCTTACTTTCTTCCATCACTAGCTACTTCAAAGTTCTTGCTATCTTTTCTTCTTGGGAAAAAACCCACCTATTCTACTTTGGCAAGATGATGATAGAATGATACTAGAGAAGTTAGGGTTAAGTGTTATTTGAAGATCTTGAAGTAAACAAGTAATTCTAGAGCATTACTCTTCATGATTTGTTACACGAAACATGTTTGACGATAGTTAAAGGTCAAATGATGATTAAATGGTAATATGTATATGCTAAAATGTGAATGAGAAAACCTTATGCTAAAATGTGAATGAGAAAACCTACGTATGTTCATCTCTTGCTTTTACATATATGATGATCAATATTTCATAAGTTGTTGTTGAGATGATTTTGAGTTAAAATGATCACTGAAATGATGTAGAAATTGTGTAGCAATTTGATAGATAAATGGATGGGTTCTGTGTTCAGTTTTCTTGGTGTATCAACGTAGATCTCTTTGAGTGTTATAGAGATGAGAAGGGTAGTATAGTGTATTGAAATGGGAAGAATTAGTGTGATAGTGATATTAAAAGCTCGTTAATTTTAGCAACACAATCGCGCAAGAGAGGAAACATTAGAGAGTTGCACAATTGTGTATAAGCACGATCGTGACAGAGAGGAAACATCAAGAAGTTGCACGATCATGTACAAACATGATCGTGACAGAGAAGGTGCACTACTACTTGACAGCTTTCAATACTCTTCACACTTTTGACTATAACTCCTTCCCAGGACTTCCGATTGACTTGAAATTTAAACCTCAAGCTCCTCACATATTGTCCTTCCTCTCTACTAGAATTCATTGTCATCTGAATTCACTAGGAAAGGATTGGTAAATGGTTGATTGATGAGTGTAGAATGTTGATTGACATTAAAATTAAAGAATGAATTGACTTGATATGAATGTATCTCAATTTGTAAGTTATGAGTTCTTAATGATGTAAAAGTGTTCTTTAAAATGCTAATATGATTGTAAGGACATGAGTAATATGTATCAAGTAAGAATGAATGAAAGTTTGGATATTGTGTGATCATATAATGTTGTAATAACATTGGTGAATGATTGATTGATGATATTAGAATAACAAGTGTTCTTGAGGTGTAAACCTAAAAGTAAGCTAAACACATACAAATGATAAATTTTGAATAATCAAGAGATGTTATTAAGGAAACATAACCAGAATAGTCAAATTGAGCATGCATTATACATTACACTTATACATATGTGTACAATTGAATATTTATGTGATTGTGTAATTAATAATGTATGTACAATATGTGTATTGTATAATGTTGATATACAAGATAGAACGTCCTCATCCATACATTTCCGGATCATAGAAGCTAATTCTAATTTGGAACGTACTGTGAGTCAACCTAGCTGGTCTCATTTTCATTGTTTATTTTGTTTTAAATTTTTATATTAAATTACTACTGATATGATTGAAGTGAATATGTTGATTCCAGACAATAAATTTTTGAGGCATTTGATGCATGTAAAAATCATTGGAAGTACTCTTTGGATGTGAATTTAAATGAATAAGTGATACTCAACATTATTGTTGAATGTCGGACTAAGGTCCGATTATAAATGTGAATGTGAATGTGAAACTAAAATCAAGTAACTGATAGAATATATGTAAATGTGATGCATTTTATTACATAAATACATGACAACATAAAGGCTGTTGCGACTGAAGTAGCCACCGAAAAAAAGCTTAAAACTTAAAAAGTGAAAAAGAGCTTAACGCTCATAATGTGGCAAGAGCCTCTGGCTCACTATTTAAAATGAGCCTTGTATCCCAAACGGATAAGGGATAGTTATTAATGAATCCGGTATTTACAATGGATATAGGATAGTTATAAACACTCGGTCACAACAATAACAATTGAAATTAAGTCTTATGAGCACTGCATATGCGTCTAATATGTATGATTTAAATAGTTGAAATAAATAGTTTGAATGATTTCTAAATGTGAAATATGATTTAAGTGAATATAAACTTGTATGTGACTCAAAATGTTAAATTGATGAAGTGATGTGAATTTTGTGAGTATATGAATTGATATGTTATATGATTGAGTGAGTCATCGAGGATGGTTCATTTGTTGAGTTTGTAAAACTCAACCCAATATTTGTAATATTTTTCAGGCCTAGAGAAGATCTCGGTTAGACAAATTAGAGTCCAGCTATTGTATTTGACTAAGAGATAGAGGTCGAAATCAGTTCACGTCTGTATAAATTTTTCTATTATTTTTTATATTAAAGAATGTATTCTGCAACTATTGTACTACATGTATTTGAATAATTCTGTTTTATAATGACTTTCCAAATTGGAAATGATGTAAATGAGATTGATCAATGAGTGTAATAATAATTGTGATTATGATGTTTATGAAAAAAAGGGCTCAATTTGATTAGTGGTTTTCTATAATATGCGTGTGATATTTGAAAATTTTGTAATGAGTTTGATTGTTTGACCTTCCTAGCGCACCACCCTTGTAAAGTGTATTTCCGAATACAGTTGATATGTTCGGGGATATGCACTATAAGAGTTGGGTACTACAAATTCAATGTTGGAAGATGAAGTTTTATTAGAAGCCTATGTTTCAAACAAGGAAATGTGTAGGTGGTTTATTTATTTTGTTTGTATTTTTCAAGTTTTTAATTACTTAACCTATCTCTTTGTGAATGTATATAAGATACATGAACTTTCTCAAGGTAGCATAATATGTTAAGAAACTTATTTTTTCCTATGTAACTTTAGCTACAAAATTGTTAAATTCCTAACACACTTATTATGGGCCATGAGCTTGCTAGTTGTATGTATGAAAAGAGAGGCAATAGAGCTTGAAAACTTTACATGGATGCATGGTCAGCTAGTTATGATAATAAACAATTAACAAAGGCATTGGCAACTCTGTGAAAGGAGAAAGACAGGAGGTATTAGAGTTAAAGCATAACTATAAGGCACTTCAAAGTGCTTATTATAAGCTCTTAGAAAACAAACATTCTAAGTTGTTGACTTATAATAAGATAATTGAGTAGTTCATCGAAGGTCTTAATGGCTTTCACAAACTAATAAAGGTCTTGCATCCAAGTTTAAACTTTCATGGTTTAATTCCTCATGATATAGCAATTGATTACAACATTATAGAGGATAAGCAAATGATGAATTAGTTTGTAAGATTGATCCCATTATCAGTATGTTGATCTTATTGTATACAACCCTTATGGTTCTTCTCAAGAGTTATCTTTTCCCTTAATTTGTAGGGATATATATATATGATGAATTTTCTTGGCCTTTATGACCTACTAATTTTTTTTGTATACTAAAGCTAATATATGCTTGACCATTTTTAGATTTATTTGCTTCAAATGTTTTCCAAATATACTTTTTTATTTGGATCATATTGTTTTTATTCCCTTGTCTAATTAATTAATAAATAGGTTTGTTATTATAAATCCCTTTATTTTTATGCTGCTACTCGATATCTTAAAAATTCAATTATCATAATCTTAGTTTTGTAAATGGAATTGTATAATTTATAAACGACCATCCTAAAAACATATCTTCATCTTATAAGTGTGGTAACTTAAGTTTTTGAAGTGACTGTCATCATAGCATTTTTGCACCTTGAGTTATAAAGTTGTGTTTGATATATAAGGTGATTGTCTTTAATGAGTGGCTACTTTTAAGGTAGGTCTATATCTTAGATTGCAAGCTTAAGAGTTTGTCTTATATGATTCATCCTTAGGAAAATACCTATAAGGCAAATATGCATACATTCTAGGTTGCAAACTTAGAAGTTCGTCTTACACGATCTCTTATGCAACTACTCTTGAAACATATCTACATCTTAAGCTGCAAACTTAATAATTTATCTTATAAACTTTTCTTGAAAGATCTCCTTCAAGGTAGGTATGTATCTTAGGCTCCAAACTTAAAAGTTTATGTTACATAGTATTTCTTACACAAATGCCTTTGACGCAATTATGCATCTTAACTTATGAACTTAGAAGCATGTCTTAAATGATCTTTCTTAGGCAACTGCCTTTGAGACAAGTATTAATCGAATAAGATCCAAATCTATAATTTTAGTACAATAAAATAGATTACTATTATAAATTTACTTCTATTGATATTAGTAGTTATATTATAATGAAATTAAGGAACAATATCAAGTTTAAGCAATAAGCAAATGAGCTAATTAAATAAATTAAGGAATCAAAAGGATAAAGAAAATGATTAAAAAGAAGCATATATATAACTTAAGAGACCTTTAAAGGAATTGAAATAAAGAATTAAGAATAAAAAATAACTAAGCACCTCAAGATTTAATAAATCATTATAATCATTCTTATAACATAGTTGTTAACTAGTGTCACATATTATTCAACCAACATTTTTAGTCATTACAACAACTATTTTTTGTTTATAACTACCATTTTTTTCAAGTAAGAGAGTTTTCTTAGAAAGCTTTTAAGTATTTGTGTATATACAAGCATGATAGAAGTCCAATGCATTGTGTGATCAAGAAAAGAGTTCTTAAGTTGTATTTAAGGGATTGATACATTAATTTAGAAAGCAATTGAATTGTTCAATGTTCCTCTTCACTTATAAGTAAGAAGATTGTAAAAGGATCCCTATTTATCTTACAAAAAAATGATGTATGAGGGTTCCTCTTCACCTAAAGGAAGACACATATACAAAAGGCTTTTTTTCACTTATCGAAGAAGATGATAGTGAATCCTTAAGTTCACCATCTACAAGTTAATGATTATTTAGTCAAACCACTATAAATTAGTTTTATCTCTTTTTTCCTACTCCTTTTATTAATAATGTAGATGTTTTGTAATTGTTTTATATGAATATGTCATAATCATTCATTAGAATTTATCAGTTTTTAAATAGTCAAAAAATTAATATATACAATTGACCTCCTCTTGTGTATTGTCCAGATACCAACAATTGGTATTAAGTGAGTCTCTTTTGTTACTTATAAATTTTTAGCAATATATAAGTAAAGTTTATTATAACTCTAAAATTGAAAGTTCAAGTTCTCCGGACCTATAATCTTCACAAGAGTTTATCATTGATAGAAAGAATTCAATAATAAAATTAAGCCTAGAATTTAAATGTAGTGAAGAGGTGAATAGAGAATTACTTAGCTTCTTAAGTATTTATTCCCTTTATATAAGGGGTATGGGATGATAATAGCTTTACACATGACTCACACCCTTGCATTTATCACTATAAGAAAAATGAAGTTTAGCGACGAAAATTACCGACAGAATTTGTACACATTCAGTTGGTAACTTTATTTAGCGACGGAATTTACTGACGAAAAAAGTCATTGGAGATGCAGTAGTAGGTAAATTTACCGACGGAATTTTTTTATATCGTTGGTAAATTTTTCAACAGAATTACCGACGGTATAAAAAAACCGTCAGTAAATTTACCAACGGTTATTTTGTTCGATCGGTAAATTTACCGAATGATTGAATTTTTTTGTCAGAAAATTATCAATAGATTTGGTTATTCCGTCAGTAATTATCTACGGAATTTTTTTCCGTCGGTAAATCCAATATATTTTACCAACAAAATTTTTTTTCCGTTAGTAAATTTGTTAAAAATTATTTTTTAAAATTTACGTACAAAGTGTTTAGTTTCTCTAGAAGCTTACCATGGAGATAACTTCATTATTTTAAGTAAAAGAATTGAAATAATGAAATTCATATTAAAAAAGAACTGAAAATAAAAAACTGAAATCATTTTTTCAAAGAACAAACATTTCATCAAACACCTTACATGCATCAGAAATTTATCACAACATCATAACTAAAATCACGTCTTGTCCCTTCTATTACTAACATTTATACTTTAAAATTGTTTTTCAATCACAAAATACACAAATAAAGGAAAGTAATAAATACCCAAATTAACTTTCATCCAATATATGAAAAAACACATGATAGTAGTTGCAAAAATACCTCCACCGAAGGACCCGATGACAATAGCCGGAAAAGACAACGCCAACAAGCAGAAAAGAAGTCCACAACAGAAAAATGAGATCCAAGAAAACCGAAGAGGAGACGCAGGAAGAAAGAAGAAGAAGAAGATGTAGGTGGGAGGAAGATATCGGGTGAGTTTAAATTTAAAAAGAATTTACCGACGGAAATTTCTGTAGGTAAACTCAAAAAAATTTTATTCCGCCAATAATTCTCGCCTTTTTACCGACAGATTTCTTATACCATCGCTAAATCTTTTACCAACGGTAATCTTATTCCGTCGCTAAAGTCCATCGCAAAATTTGTCGGGATGATTTTCCTCCATATTTAGCGACGGATATCAAGACTGTCGCTAATTAATAAAATTTTCCCTCAATTTTACCAACAGAATGAATTTTCATCGGTAATTTGCAACAGTATAATTTCCGTCGCTAATTTTCCGTCACTAATTCTTGCTTCCCTCCATATTTAACGTTGAATATTAGTATCGTCGCTAATTAATAATTTTTTCCGTCAATTTTACCAACGGAAATAGATTTTTTGTCGGTAATTTACAACGGTATATTTTCTGTCGCTAATTTTCGTCGCTAATTCTCGCTTCCCTCTATATTTAGCGACGGATATTAATACCGTCGCTAAACGAAAATTTTCTCGTCAATTTTACCTACAGAAATAGATTTTTTGTCAGTAATTTGTAACGATATATTTTCCGTCGCTAATTCTTCATTTTCTTATAGTGTTACCCTGTGAAATAAGTCGAAGCATGGGAACTATCAAAGTAGAACGAGTGAAGTGATAGAACTCGTATGAAGCACATATGATAAAGAGTGATGAAACTTGTCTATCTAGACGAGATAACTATCATTTCAAGTTGATGCAACTCACTTAAAATATGGATACTTAAAGAGTAATGCAACTAATCTAGTTGGATTAAAAGAAAATGCACCTTTGAGGTATAACTACTAATATAATAGACTGAATGAACTTACCTAGAATACATGCGTCCATAAAATGATCCGCCATATCTATTCTTCTTTAAAATTGTGTCGTTGACAAATGTGGATCGCTGTGTATTTATGTTGTCTGAGTTACAGCTGTTGTGCATATGGGGTTTATCGCAAGCATACGTGTGCCATACAATTCTGTAGTCTCTGATTGAAGATCTTACACGTTTTCTACTTTTTCTTGTTCAACCCTAGCAGGAAGGTGTTAATCTAAGTGATGCTATGACTTTATGTGTCTTGGCCAAACTTTGAGTTCTCTCTGCTAATTCATATCTGCTCTCCCATTCTCTGAAATCAAACATTGCATTCATTGAAAATATCATGCCATCGCTGTCCATACCCTGTTGCATAACAGATATGCAGTCTGCAAGAAGAGAGCTCATTAAACAAACAAAATCATCCTCATCCTTACATTTAACATTAGTCACTTTACACTTCAAAATTGCAAGTCCTAGACTCTAGGTGATATTAATCTTTCAATAAAAACCACAGCAAACTAAATCTCCGTGTTCTTTTGCGTTATGAACGACGTTGTTAGTATCAGAACTTTGTTCCAACCAAGAAACATCGCCTCTTTGTCGCATCTGTGTATCTAGCATTCTGACCCATTGCTGAGAGGGCCCCCGAATATAGGTCTCATGTACGCGCTGTCAAATTTTCTCCAGTAGTAATGTATGGTGTATGCAGGCCTTTCTACAAACATGGCCAAACTACTCTTTGCAAGTTCAACATTGGATGCGATAGATTCTTGCAAGGACAGCAGAGGGAGGCTGGCGTCCTCTTTGGGGGACTTTGGCTCCTGATGATTGGTTCTCTCGTTTACAGTGTGAGGGATCAGACAACTTACAAGCGGCTTTGTCAGGAAACCAAAAACCTGAGTCAAAAAAATGAAGACAACAAGAATCAAAGATCACAACAGGCCGCTAATGCTTAGCCTTATGCTGTAGGGTAATCACTATCATCTGGTTACAATTCAAGTTGGAAGGGAAAATTTTCATGTCGTTGGAGAAAATGTAAAAAAGTAATCGTTCTTGTCTTCAAGTGACAGTAACTAGAGAAAGACAGTAACATCAGCAATAGTGAAAGAAATACATTTGGAAGATTAAATTTAATACCAAGGTAGTGAATAGGACGACTATGATGGTGTTGGTGATCATGGTAGCATAGACTGGATCCCATGTCACTCCAGAATATGTAAACTTCAAGGTACAACAGAAAAGGAAAACAAATCAATGCGGATCCTAAAATTGCTTGTATTCTTGGTGTTAGCAATGTTACAGATAGGAAAACTCACCTGTTTAAAGGCCAAAGCAATAGAGACGGCTCCCCTTATTAATCCAGCCCACCATATTATTATCTAGACAATTAAGAAATTCAAGAGCCAGTAACCACAAACAAATGCAGTTGCCACATATAACGCACAGAAGGCTACCATGATCGTCATTAGATACTAACTTGATGTTTGAGTGTAAGCGGCCTTGATCTCTGTTTATTCATCAAATTTGAAGCAGCAGAGAGCGGGAAAACAAATGCAGCCCTTCCCATCAGTATTAGGAACACCAATAGGCTATATATTCCCATGGAAGTCTGGAAACTGCGTTCAAAAGGAAGTTTTAACTTCTCTGGTTCATTGCTTAACAGGATACAAAGTTGTCCAACAAGTAGCTTAGGGAATGTTCCCAAAGCTACATTGGAATATGCAAGTCAGACTCCCATTTCCAAATATTGCCATGTTGAACAATTCATTGGTAAATAATAACTAGCTTGAGATTGAGGAAGTAATTTAGTGTTTGACATTTCAACCCCAAAAACCAAGAGATTTTAGGTGTTAATATTCACCCAACTGGGATTGGGTTGGAAAAGGAAAGGGTTATGCTCTATATGTAACAGACCCAGGAAATCACCTCATCTTATTCATCTTCCACTTCTCGATGTCGAGAGCGTCCATTCCCACGTAAAGAAATATGAATGTTTCAGCAATAAATGACATCATCGCAAATACATGCCTGCATATAAGAGGACGGGATACTATATTATTCAGATGATCACTCCTGAGGCACAAAGGAAGTCACTATTTCCAGAAATATTGACACCTGGTTGTGATTTTTGAACTTTCAGTTACATTATACCATGCGTAGTGTGACATGAGTATCCCACAGAAGAAAACAGTGAGGATGCCACTTAGTTCTAACAACTGCAAAAGAACACCGGCTTAGCTATGAATTCCATATTTAATCAACCAAACAATGAACTTCCAAGTAGAGTTTACCTCAGCCAATGCGTAAGACAGGTACGCCATCAAAACCATTATAGAAAGTTCACGAATACTTGAATGCCTGTAAAAAAGTCTGAATTCAGATCTCTGCAAGTGTATTCTGCATTCTGATGCAGTGTTGAATGCCAATAGTCCTACTCATAAGCTACACAAAATACTAGTTCTGGGAGAGTGGAAAGTGCTTGCCTCCCAAAGTATAAGGCCTTGAGTACGTACGCAGTCACAAGTCCAACCTGTAAAAAATGACACAGCAATCAAGCCTAGAGAAATCATAAAATCTTTAAATCATATACACTAATGGAAAAGGAAAAAGCAGCTGGAAATTAAACTGTAATAAACCATATGGGTGCATGCAAGGAATACGAAGTTAAAAGAAGAAGAAATATGCAATCAACTTAAGAAAGTTGATCTTTAGATCCCAAGCATTGGATGAGAAAGGCAGCATAGAGAGCACAAACTTTTTCAGGTTTGTTTTCTGTTGTACCGCATAAAAAGCTCTGTCGAACAAAAGAGAGTTGCTAAGAATTGCATTCATCAAGTATAAGAACACTTATACCAGTAAAACCTATGGTCAAAATGTTAATTAAGTGTTCCTAATAGCACACACTAATCAGAAAAAATTGGAGATTAGCACTAACCAATAGAACACCGTATTGTCATTCAGGTTTGACATAGAGCTGAATTTAAGTTGTTTTTAAATTGGATACAAGTTTTAAAGTTGGACAAAATGTTAAACATTATGCCTTCTATTGATAAGCAAGAACTAGTCGTTTAAACCCACCAGAACTCCTAGACCAGTGCTTGTTGAAAATAAGTACAAGAAATCTCCAATGACGAGAAGTCCTCTGTGCATATCAGGTTTCGTCACATCCATCTTTTGGATGGCATTAAAAAGCACAACGGATGTTGCATCATTTACAACTCCTTCCCCAAATACTAAGCTATATAGAACTGGAGTCTCATCTTGATGGAGAACCTACATGATGAAACAAAAATGTCTTCTAACTGCAACGAACTTGCTATTGAAATAGCTAAAATAAAAATCATTCAGAATTTACCAACCTGCAGGGTACACACTGTATCAGTGGATGAAAATATTGTTCCAACAGCTGAAGTCAAAAGAAAATTTTCATTTGTAAACAAGAGAAAGTATCATGCCAGCATGCGTCTAAGGTGCTCACATGATGCTTTCATGATTTTATCTGACATCAGAAACTTACCAAGATAGTCCCTTACAGTCAGACCAAGGAATCCCAATTTTGGAAAAGCCCACATGCTGCCTAGCCAGAGAGTGACGAGATTAATCTTTAGAGATATGTTCAAGCATTGGATATGCTCTTAATCAACAAGAGGGTCCATTTCTTCTTGAATTGAGCATTACCTGCTGTAATAATGAATGTTGAGATGAAAACGCCAACCACACCAAACAGCATGATGGTAACGAAATTCTGAAAGAACTGCTTTTTCTTGACCTGAAATCTGTAACAAGCGAACCAAGTAAGTAGATACATGGCAACATAACTTGTGGAGCCACATTTTAACTTAGAGTGCCTGGTGGTTACCCTGCATTGAATATTATCGGAGGAAGGAGGTATATAAAGAACAGCTCCTCATTGAATCTTAAAATGTGGGAACTTTTTCCCTTGCTCAGAACTAAGATACATGTTCCAGATATGCCTCCCTGATAAAAAGAGAAAACAGAGGACCCAGTTGTTAGTCTATTGTGCACCAGGTTCATATGCTTAGTCTGTTGCACCAGGTTCATATGCTCATGAGAAATCTATGATCCACTAAAATGGAGAACAAAATCATTACTTCGAACATTGAACTTAGCTTATTAGATACGATAGAGTGAAATGTTTCCTTATGTTAAATGCCTGAAAAAGCTGAGTGACGAAAGAGGTCCATTCATAACCAGCATATAACAGGGTAGGGCCTTGCTCACTAGAAATCACCTAAGCCATGTCAAACCAAACATCCATTTCCTAAGGAAACCGTATTCAAGTTTCTTTCACATTCTGCAATAACAATTAACGTATGATTCCCCCTTGTACGGTTGTACCAGCAAGTGAAAGCAAAAGTAATTGGTGGCTTCTCTTCTGCACTCCTCACATCTCAAATGAATTTCCTGGAAACTCCGTATGATTTTGACAATTCATCACTTCTGTGCATAGAAATAAATGGATTCGTGCATTAATTTATACAACACATGCATTAAAACATCAAGCCAACAACAATCCTGGCCAACATGTTTATTACTATTTTCCAGATTTAATACGTCAAGCTAGCTTAGGCCAACTGTCGATTTTCTTAACATATATAAGCTACTAGAACCAAACTACTAAATATGCTTAACAATTCTGGTCAGTCCATCGTTCTTGTGAAGCTGAAAAAAAAAAAGGAATTTTGGTCAAAAATACAAATCTTAAAAGGATAAAGATCCAAAACCCAATTTTCTATAACGATATACAATCATATCTGCTGAAGATAAAAAGGAAAGCGAAGTATATATGTGAATGGTAGGTGATTCATTAACTGGTGGGGTACCAGCCTCGCAGTGGATGGCATCCCGCGTGACTCACATCGTCACATTCGAGCCATGGTCCAAAAGGTCAGGTGTAGCATGAGAGATTTAGGTAAAAATAAGGGATTTACTATCAAAATCGCAGTGATGGACTCGTTAAACCATCTGCTTTCTTCCAGCAAGTGACCAACAACTAAACACAGGCACAAGACAGCCACGAACACTGTGATCGGCACCACCAGCCCGGCGTGTTCTTGCGCTACGTTAATGCTCTGTCCAAACCCAGATATTAAATCCATTAATCTGCCTTTCACGTCGCTCACGTTTGAATCTTTTTCAATGAACGTACGAGTTCTCCTCATTAAAATGTATGTACTAAGAGACTGCAGAAATCCATGGAAATATTGCGTGTCTGCTGCTACATTTGACACGTGGAAATAATTATGATGCCTTGACACGTGTCTGATTTACGTGAAACCTTTGAACTTGGAAGTTGATCACGGGAACATAGGAGAGTAGTACTTGTGTAAAAGTCTTCGTCTTTTTAAGGCCCATTAGTGTTTTTAATTAGTCTGCGAGCCTGTTTAATGATTCTGTATCAGACTTAGAGTTTCGACATCTTATTATTTTCAACTGATATAAGAAAAAAAATGTATATGGCAAGGCCAACCATTAGCTAGCAGCCTTCCTGTACACATTAAGTTTTCGGGTTTGAATGCTAAGATGTGGTTGGCTAGTGGGAACAGGGCTTGTATATGATAACTAAATGAAGAGACTTCATGACCATATGCGAGTTGATTGCTTAAAAGCAAAGCAAGCAGGTCACGCCAGTCCTCTTTTGAATGAGAGTAAATGAAGAGGATGCAGATACCATTTAAAACTAATTTACAGAACAGTGGTTTTTATCATGACAGTAGAGACTTACTCAACTGAGTTTGATAGTTTTCGTGCAGTTACTTTAGTAGTTCGAGTATAGCCATCCTCTTAGCATTCAGAGTCATTGTTTTCTATCAGAATTATTCACATGTTTTTGGTGCACTTATCAGTACAGACCTCTTGAGAAATTCAGCGGTTGAAAGTGACAAGGTAACTAAATACTCAATGGTACTTATTTATCATTCAAACAGTTAGTGTTACAGGTGAAAATCACATGCTAATGCTGAGTTTCTAACAACCCAACTCCTACTTTTAAACTAAGAACAACTCACATATGTCCAATTGCCAAGATATGGCAATCTGGGACTCTTGTTTACTTATTTTATTTTTTGTATAAAAGATTGATCTTTTTGGTCTATATAAATCAGAAGCAGGCTATTCATTCTCATATAACGGGATTTGCCAGGAAAAGCATCCCCTTTTGCAGAATGGTTCAGGTCCAAAGCTCTGATTTTCAAAATCTAAAATAGGAAATTCCTTCCTCTAGTTATTTTTAGCTATTCAAGTTACCAGGATAAAAAATAAAGACGAAAGCAATATTGAATGAATGTCGTAGGCTCAGAGTTTCCATTGTTACACCACTGTACATCTAAAGGCAAGTTGGTTATAGTAGATCAAGGACTACTAACACGTTTATAGAGAATAATCTACACGTAATTCAGCCAATTGGGTATTGTACATATTATAAAATACAAAGCTGCTTATTATTATAGCATCCACCATCAGCACAACATATATCACACACTTTCATCTTCTGCTCAACTTACCATCCTAGATGTTTAGTGAGGAAAAAACTTGGAATCAGCTGATTAGTATACTTAAATCAGAAATTAACTACCACATGATCTACCCATGTGTATGCTGTCATAATTTTATATCACTTCCACTGTGACTTGATCCTCTGATGACTTTTATCAATCCAATGCTCATGCTCACATGTCTCTTGTTTATGGGACCAGAGATCCATAATTCTCCAAGAAGATGGCATCAGGAACTGTTACGGGTGCTCACCAGAACCTGATAGTAACAAAAGCCCCAAAGGCATTGCTTTCAGGTACCTTTCATTGTCAATCGTACCATCCAAGCATTTGGTAAACAGTTGTGTTTCTACAGATCTATAAATGGCAAACTTTGGAGGGTGGGTTGACACAGCTGGAAATGAAAGGCTTTAGGAACAGGCCAATCCACTTATGTATATGATATATTATAGCTACCGTTCATTCAACGTGGGTACTTCAACTATATGTAGGACCTAAACAAAAGATTCAGTTTCAAAGGGGTGAAAAAGAAAAAGAAGAAGCCATGTGGTACCATATGTTGTTCTTTGGAAGTACCATTATTAATAGTTTGGGGAATATCTAGATTTATTATTTATTTACAATATTTAATAGTTTCGTGACATGTAGTTTTGTGCCCCACTTGATTTTGTTTATGTCATTATTGATTGCTGCGATTAGACAATGAAATGAATTTGCATCGAAAGCAATAGACTTTCTTTAACTAATTTCACAATCACTAATGATTTAGTTCAACCCGGTGCCGGGTCAAGTAGGGAAACATTCGATATTCTCAACGAAAGGCAGGAACTCTTGCATAAAATAATATGATTAAATTAGACTTGTTTTATTGATTAGCTTGCTTTTGCTAAATTTAATCAATATTTCAAAACTGACTCGGAAGTTAAACCGATAAAATAATGAATTTAAAATTTAAAAGATTCATTCCGCATTATATTATTATAATATCGGTTAAATATTAAATAATTTTAAAAATTTTAAAAATTGGTTGAAAATATTTTCCTTAATTATAAAAAATTTAAATTTTAATTGACAAAAGACTGTGAAATGAAAATTAACTGATTTATAAAAACTTATTAATTTAGAAAAATTAGCCAATCAATCAATGAATTGATTGATTTTTAACAACAAATTTATTAAATTAAATCAAATCAAAAATTAAAAATCGAATCGAAAAGTTGACTAGTTCCATATTTTCATTGTTAAACCGATTGAACCGGTTCAATTTGTATAACATTGAATTTAACCTTATAATAATATATAACTAGGAGATTTTTATAATTAAAATTTCAAAAAAAGAATTAAATAATAATTAAATAACAATCAATAAATTATATAATTTAAATAAGTCACCCGATAAATTAACATTTTAAAATTAAATACGAACAATCGCAAAATGCTCAAATAATTAAACTTGTTAAAAATTATGTTATATATACATGTTTCATACAAGGCACAGTGACGTCTATATATATATATATATATATAACGGCTGTGGATAGCCTGTATTGCACTAGATTAGTTATTTGTTCATTTACGTCATCAAGTTCAATAAATTTATTCCATACAAAGTGCCTCATTTTCATTTTATACACTTGACGTAAACGAGGGAAAGAAAATATATATTAGCGTCCGGTTGGTTTGTCCTTTTTTTTTTTCAATTTTTATATAAATTTTTTTTCTAAATAGTCGGTTAGTTAGTATTTTAAAAAGAATTTTTTAAAAGAGTTTCATATAATAGATTGTTTAATAATATAAAAATAAAAAATACTTTTAATTTTAGCTATCTTTTATTTTATAATAAAAATTATTTATGCATATAAATATTATTTAAAGTATACTAAATAATATGCAAAGCCAATGTTATGAATACCGTACCGGACTTGGTACCGGATTGGGCTCTGGAACGGAACTGTACCGGTATCGGTCGATATCGGGTACCGTTTCGAAATATTTTTTAAATTTATAAAATAGTCCCTAAACTTTTTAAAAATTACAAAATAGTCCATATTGATATATTATGCAA